>VUQI01020564.1:2346-13593 GCA_015106735.1 Paratilapia polleni | reverse complement strand
GGATATTAAAAAAAAAAAAAAGACATAAAAAAAGAAATGCAGAAAAATGTAAAATATTATAATACATGTCACTGAGACATGGAGAGTGACAGCAAGCACACGGGGGAGAGAAACAGAGAAGGGTGGAGGGAGGATGATTATCTCTTCCATCTTTTTCTCTTTCCTTCCTCTATCAAAACACACCACTGCCAACACACATACACACACACACACAACATCACATACGCTGTGTACTGCTTTTGGTCTCTGATGAACTCAGCAGATTCCCTAAATGCCAGCAGCCTTTTTAAGGTCAGTAGGAGGATCGTAACGTGTGTCAGAAGGAATTTTAGGGAAAATGTGGCCTGGTAAGTTTAAAAGAAAACTAGCACTACCAACCATGGAAACCATCTTTTATCTGTTATGTTTATAGTGAGATCCAGATCAATGAAAAACAAATGTACAATAAAGACTTGGAGTAAGAAATGGAGTAAAAAAAACAAAGCAATAAACTATATGGTACAGTGCAATGGATAGCCGCAGATAACATCACTAAACTATGTTAAGAATGCAGTCATTTGCTTCCCCTCTCTGGCAGGGTTTTCCAGACATCCTTGTGTCCACAGTACATCACTTCATTAAAGCTTTCTCATTGGCAGCTAAGAGCTCAGTTACTTCCTGCTTCACAGTAAGTGATGCTTTTTACATTTCAAGATGGCTTGAAATACCCAGAATAAGAGAATACTCTCTCCATGATGGAAGAGAAAGTAATCACTAGTACTACTAAAGTACAGCATTAAGTGACAGCTGAACTCTGTAAAGTGTGGTGCAAGTGAAATACAAGTAACCCAACTGTAACTCATGGCACCAATAGACAGAAAACCAAGGCAAGCACATCGATAAACAGTTTAGCAGTCAGTGCAATAAATCACTATAGGTTACTTGAGATACACTGCACTGTGTACAAATCATGGATGTTATTGTGGTAGAGACTAACACAAACTACAACCAGAAGTTGATTCCATACAGCAGCCAAAACTGGACCTCTGACTCCTCTGTTCAGATGTGTACAAGATGTACAAGAATACCCTTACATGATGTGCATTTGTTTGTACATACCTGTACAACTGTTTTTGGATTTTTTCAGAGTGCAAAAGATCTTCATTTTACAGTCTGGTATTGAATTTAGGATAAGAGAAAAATCAAGAAATAAACGGGTGCTCTGTTAGCTGAACAGATGTGTCTGTAGAGCTCATTTCTTACCTTGATGTTGCAGGCCTGCTCCATAAGCCTTCGGGCATTCTCAGCAGCTCTGTATCGTTTAGGGAGTTGGACTCTGAAGAACTTAAGAGCCCCCTCAAAGTCTGCCTGCAATAGGTCCTCTTTTGACGTCTGGAGGGAGACATGAAGAGGTGGGAGGAGAAGCGGTGGTGGAATGAGGAAAAACAAGGGATAATCAATAAGACTTAGACATGCAGCGCACAAACTTCAACAGATTGTTCTTTGAAGTGCTGGCCTTCATTAGATTTTCATATTCAGGAAGACTGACACGAGACTAGCGACGAATGTTATGATGATATGTGGAAGACACTGATTGTCTTTAGTTACACATCTAACTTATTAAGTGCAGCATTTCCTTATGTATTAAAGCTGAGACATTTCAGCTCTTATATGTGGCCAGGCATGAACAGATTTAAAAAGAAACAAGACCTATCCAGTTGCTTGACTGCATGATACAAATGTTATCCATTAGATTGAACAGTGTAATTCCTTGTGCTCTTTAGCCAGAAGAGCCACGGTAACTTTTAATCATCTGCAAGTAAAGGGTGAAAACTCTACCTCACAGTTTCTCACAGTCCCGTTTCACTATTCACATCCCATTCTAGTCTTCTCCTTGCATTCATGATAGGAACATGTTCCATTATGGTGAGTCGATCTGCTTTCACATTTTTCAGCTGTGTCTCACATGACAAAGTTTTAACTCAAATTACTACATGAATATGAAAAGAGATGACTGAAGGGGGGCACTGAGTTCAGTCACTGTTTAATAACACAACAATACCACCATCCTGTGGTGTAAAGATGCAAAGCCACTAGAATCTATCTTGAGTATGTGCCTTGAGAGTGTGTGATCAAATATTTATTTGAAAACCAAAGCTTTTTATCAAAGGATTAAGTCCTCGTAAGATCACTTTTTGGCTATGTTTCATTTCTGAAGGAGGTTCAGGGAAAAAAAACAAACAAAACAAAACAAAAAAAAAAAAAACTGCTAAGAATAAATGTGGGGGTAATATCAGACAGCAAACAAGCATACCACGTGCTGTGAACACCATTTTAAGCAGTCAACTGGCACATCTATGCAACATAACCTACACAGAGGAGTAGAATTTGCAAGCCTCTCTTTGAATTTCAGAGGACTTCAAGGGTCAAAGGTCAAGCCATCAGATGCAATAAATAAATGGAGATTGCTTTTTAAAGACGTACTTTCCTGTTTTTTCCCCACACACTCTGCCCTCAGTAGCTCTTTCCTTCAACACAAATCACATTTCCACTCCAATATAACATCAACCATCACTCCATGTTCAGTTTTTTAATTCACATTCTGTATCCTTTCTCTCACCGCCAGTAGCCTGGGAACAAAGAGCCGGTGTCCCATCCCAAGGAGATCCATTACCCTGCAGAAAGAGTCTGCTGAGGCCTGACTGCTGTGGGCTCTCTCTTCCGCCTTTCCCTCTCCATCTCCCACCGCCTTGCAAACTGCTGGAAGGGGCAAATGTGGGGTCAGGACTGGTATAGGGGGAGGAGAGGGTGGTGGGGAGCGTGGAGGAGATGGTGGTGGGGTGGGACAGGGTGAGGGAGAGGGAGAGGGGTGGTCCCGCTCCGGGGCCAGGGTGGAAGATGACTCCAGCGTGTCGTCTAGTGTGTTCCAGTGGTTTTCTCTGTTGTTGGAAGAGGGCTGGCGGAAGGGTATGCTGGGAGCAGACAAGGAGGAGTACGGGAACCTCTGTTTTGAGGTCAGTGTCGAAAGCCAAAGTGGCGGGTTTCTGGTGAATGAGGTGAGAATAGCTGCTATTGCCAGGTTGTCACAACAAACTGACGTTCAGGACCGCAGGTGGGAAGGAAGCTCAAAGAAACACAGCAACTCAGCAGACACTGCTTTCACATCCAAGGCATGTGACGTTCCGACTGATCCAGTTCATCTGGGCACCACAGAATTTCGACAAGTGGACAAGACGTTGGCGGAGGCCACTCAGCTTGTACCACTGTCAGAGCCCAGCAATGGCCCCCTGATACGACAAAATCACAGTCAGAAAATGATGTATTGACGGTGCTTTCAGCATAATGCTGAGTCTTCCAGCTACCTGCCAGACTCGCTTTGAAATCCAGTCACACTACCCACTCTCATCTTCCCTTGGCAAACTCCCCCAACCAATTCCAATCCCGTATACCGTTGCCTAGCAACAAAACTCCTCAACACGTGGGGTGCTTCTCCGGCAAACAGCAGCAATGGATAAGTACTCCACCTTTATTATTTTTCCTTCATTGTTAGACTTCAAAGACGCTGAGAAAATCCTGCTCAGTCTGCACAGCAGAGTGGCCTTAATGCTCAAGGCTCAGTACCTGTGAGATGACACATCAAAGCAGTCGATACGTTTTCTAACCACTTTGCAAATGGGAGCCTGAACTAGGTCTGAAGCTGATTTTAGACTTTATCTTTCTCTGAAATGTAATATGGCCATGAAATAAACAGCACAGATCTTTTTATATGTTCTCCAAGCCTGGACATGCAGTCCTGGTGACAAACCAGAGAAGGACAAGATGCGGTCTGTTAGCTTTGGGAATATGGCACTTTTGTGCCTGCAGGAGATGATGCGTTTGTGTTAGTTTATGGCTGAGTGGATGCTGAACTCGTTGACTCACACGCAAACCAGCGATGCATGAAAACCAAGATGAAAAAGAATAAAACAGAAAGAGTGTGTCACGACAATGTCCTTGTATCTTTGCTGTTCCTCTTCAATGGTGTAACACTTTGCTATGAATTCTATACAAATCCACACCACAATAAGCAGTAAAAGTACAGCCTAGTCTGTAGCTCCAGCATGGACTCCAGCTTCTATACCCCCAGCAGATTTCTATCAGCGGGAGCAGCCAAGCATCCGGTCTGTATTGGTCAGTAGACCTTTTAGCTCAAAAGCCAGCTCCTTTAGGTAGAAAGTCACTTCTGCCCGTGAACAACACAGCCTTAATGAGTGCATGAGTATGTGTTGTATCTTCAGGAGTGTTTGTCCTGGCCAGTAGCTGGGACGATGCAAAGCAAAGAAGCCACGCCACAGTGTTTCCAATCCTCCACCTCTCTCTTTTCCACTCCCTCTCTCTCTCTCTCTTTCTCTCTCTCTGTACTTGTGAAGCTAAAAGCTAATGGCTAACACTAGAAGGGGCGGCTCCGTTGCAGAGGTCTGGGTGGTGGACAGAGGTAGCGTATTGGAGAAATACATATCCAACCAACAGAGAAAAGAAGGAGGCAAAGGTAGTGGAGCAGGAGGTAAAGAAGAAAGAGAATGAGGAAGTGAATGAAAGTAAAGGCTCCAAGTAGGCATCCATGGAAGGAAAAGATGAAAAGAAAAAAAGAAAAACACAGAAACACAGCTTTTTCTCCTTCAGATCCAGATTGCTAACGTTACAGCTTATGCTCCTGTTGTGATGTGGATGGCGACTGCTAAGCTGAAGAGGGAGGGAGGTGAACACAGATGGAGGGAGGGGTGAAGAGTGCGGAGAGGAGTGCAGGATGGATGGAGGAGGGAGCCTCAGGGGAGAATGCCGTCATGCCTGGCCAATTAGAAGCAGGCAGTGGAAGCCCCTTCCACACTCCTCCCTCCTCACATCCTCATTTGTTCTCCATTTCCGACCATCGTATCCACCACATCTTTCTCTCTCCGACAGAATAAATTATGGGTAATACACAGAGCAGGAGGGCTTTTTAGAAATTATGTATGCTTCATTTTAACCAAAAAGCATGATTACTGCTGCATTAGCATGTCAAAGCACAACCCCCTCTGACTTTTATTATTACCATTATCATTATTATCATCTTTATTATTATCACCACTATTATTATTATCATTATCATTCAATCTATATGGGTGTAGTTTAGTAGGTATGTATACTGTGCAGTCCTTTTTTGTAAGAAAATATAAATACTGACAAATATGGTACTGTGCAAAAGTCTTGAGCCACCCTTCATTTCTTTATATTTTGCTTCCAAGGAGCCAGATTTTTCTGTAATCTTTTAAAGTGGTCTTGAGCAATAGTTCTCCAGGCTATCTGAAGGTCTCTCAGGGTTTTTCTTTGGACATTGGCTGCTTTTTCACTCATTTTCAGTCCAGTCCTTGTACCTGACCATTTTCAGAGGAAGTTTTTTGTTTGTTAAGCCATTTAGCACTGATCTATAGATTATTCAAGCATAAAAAAGACACCTAACTCAAGGGATGAACCAGTGTTGTGTCTACAGATAACAGACAACTTAGCAAAGAACCAGTTTTAAATTGTATCTTCAGGCACTTTGTTACTAGCAGCCTGTCGCAGAAAGAAATGTTCCCATTTCTTTAGTTTACTCTACAAAAATTGCCAAAGATAACACAGTTTGATAGGCATGAAATAGCATTTTGCACCAAAAGGTGATTCCCAAAGAGCTATTAGCTATTGGCATATCTCAGCATGGTGTGTAGTAGGGTCTTTAAAAATTTGAGGAAACTGGACAAGTGGAGGACAAAAGAAGAAGTGGCAGGCCTAAAAATACCATCTACAGCAGATGAACAGTATCTGAAAGTCATGTCCTTAAGAAATAGGAAAAAATCCAGGAAAGACCTGACACAGGAGCTGAGAGATGCATCTGGCCCTTCAGTTGATCCATCTACTGTTCACTGAAGCCTCATCAGAAATGGTCTCAATGGAAGGGTGGCTGTCAAGAAGCCATTCTTAAAGAAGGGAAATGGGGAGAAAAGGTTGAGGTATGCCAAGTTACACAAGAACTGGACTGAAAAATTAGTCTTATGAAGTGGTGAATCCAAATTGCAAACAGAGGTAAAAAGAGGAGGTCAGGAGAGAGGTACAACAGTGACTGTCTACAGCCATCTGTAAAACACGGTGGAGGCTCTGTCATGGTTTGGAGCTGCATTTCAGCCAGTGGTGTTGGAGATCTTGTGAAAATTGATGGAATTACGAACACAGAAAAGTACCATCAGATTTTGATCCACCATGTAATATCATCTGGAAAGCGTCTGATTGGCAACAGTTTCATTTTTCAGCTTGACAATGATCTCAAACACACTGCCAATGTAGTAAAAGCATACCTGGAGAGAAAAACACACAGTGGAACACTATCAGTCATGGATTGGGCTCCCCAGAGCCTGGACCTCAGTATTATTGAAGCAGCATGGGATCATCAGGATAGAGAACAGAACAAAAGGCAGCCAACATCCAAAGAAGAGCTTTGAATGTCCTTCAAGAAGCCTGGAGAATTATTCCTAAAGACTGCTTAAAGAAATTACAAGAGAGTTCAGGCTATGTTAAAAAAATAAATAAAGGTGGTCATACCAAATATTGACTTTCAAGCTTGTTAGAATTGTAGAAATTGTAGAATCATATTTCAACCTTATATTCTATATTTCCATGTACGTTTGTAGGTTTCAATAAGTCCATGCACCTATTGTCATTTACCTAGCAAAATATAAAGAAATGAGGGCTGGCTCAAGACTTTTGCACTGTAAAAAGAACTGGTTTACGGGGTAAAATAAATAATGTGTCTCCTTTATATGACCTATATTTTAGGCCATCTATCCTTCCACTAGCATTTGCAAAAATGCACTGTGCCAAAACTGTAAAGGCTTCTTAATCTTTCTAATATCTAATATCTAATATCCTTCTTTGTTTTGACTGACCAATAATGTATACAAGTAACTACTGGATAAAAGTAAAATATTGATCTTTTGTTGTAGTTGAGGGTTAAATGTAGCCATGAAGTTTTTTCTTGTATGACAGAAAAAAGTAAAGAAAAAAAGGCTGTTCCACCATTATCACACTTCAGTGTGATATTTAACTTTTTTGCCTTCCAGGTATGTCAAAAAGAGAAAAAGAGGTAGATTCTTCGTGTCAACGTTAATCCATAAAATCTAGGAAACTGTCAGCTAGCATAATTATGTTTCAGACATAAAGAAGTCCTGTCACATAATGAGACCATTGCACCTGAATAATATTGAAAAACTGAAATAGTTGAGATATTAAATTGTGTTTAAATACCAAGATGCAGACTACATGATGAGACAACCGAGCCTGTTCTTCATCACAGAGCATTTCTTAAGTTTTAACAGGACGCCCATAAAGACTGTCCCATCAAATTACTGTCCGCATTCAACAACCAGACACAGACATGCTAAACGACACAGTCACTGCCAAAACTCATCAAACCGTCACACCACAAACAGATATAATAACACAACAGCTGGTAATTCTACACCATTGTGCTTAGGCAACAACAACATGCAGATGGTTTGGTAATATTTTAAAAAAACTCCAAAGAGATGTAGTTTTTACATTTCTTTAAATTTTTATATTTCTTTAAATTCTTTACAAAAAGAGATTTCCTGGTTAATATCTTCCTGACTCGGTCATCCAGTTAGAAATGGTGGCCTGATCTAGGCAAGGTGTTAATGTTACCATATCATTTCTATTATTAATGCCTACTGGTGGTCTGAACAGTATTCAAAAGGAAAGTTAAATCCATTACACTCTTTTTGTGTCATTCTCCTAACTGGGTGCCCTTTCACAACTTTTTCCTGAAGCCCCTTTGAAAGTACCTTTCCAGCCACATTGAATTCTTTGTATTGCAGTGCATGACTACACAACTGGTGTTATTCTGAAGCAATGAAGACCAAAAGTGATGCCACATGTGTTATCAGAAGGGTGAGTGGCTTTATCTGAGATTAAAATAGTCACTCTAATTACTTATCTAAAAAAAAAAAAAAAAGTTAAATTGTAATGTTTGTTCTGAATGTTATGAGTTATTTTTACTTTGATTTTGAGGATTATAATGTGTAAATACAGCTGGAAAAAACAGATCATATGTGTTTTAACTTCAAGTGTGTCATTTGAAAAGGTAGGAATGTTTACAAGGTGATTTTCTATGAGTACTGAAGAAGCATGGGTAAATAAATCAATATCTTGAGGGTGTGCACCACACTTGGCTAGATTCAACCAATGCATATACTTAAAAACAGCACACTAGTAAATCACACATTGAAAAGCGTACCTCAATTCAAAGACAAAACACATGCAGTATCCTGGTCAGTATCTGGCCAATCTGTGAACCTATTCGCTGATCTTCATATGAAAAATCTGTTTATAGGGCTTGGAATCTGGTCACTGTGATATAGAACGACAGCTGTTTAAACCTGCAACATCTCCCCCTTCTGGTAGTAAGAGTAATTACACAAACACTGTCAATGTTTGCATTTGCTGAGGAAAAGCCACAATGTTTTTTTAATTTTTAAATTTTTTCTAAATCTGGAGCACCAGAAACTTTTCTTGGATGTTCCCTAGATTTTTCAACCATTGGCTCCATGATATTCATAGTTGCTCAAGCCTACTGCATCTCAATTGCTATAGTTGCTCTCTATCTCTAGCAAACCAATCATCGCTGGTCGAATTTTTTTTTTTTTTTTTTTTTAAGATGACAAGTCTGCAGTCTAGCTTTAATATAATAAGTCTTTAACCATTTGCCTTGCATGGACAAATGATATAAAGTCTGTGGGACGAATGCAGCCTCCTCCCTTTTAGATGCAGTTTATGATTTGAGCACTAGGAGGGGACAGATATAAACAAATGCCTCTTAGGTATGATCCTGCTTCCATGAACTTTGATTTGCACTTTCCAGTAACATTCTCACCACTAACAACAAATAAAAAGAGCTTCTATCTAGTTGAAAAATAATATATAGTCAGAAAAATATGTAACCATATAATCTACCTCTTTTATTCAAGAAAAGGTGATCTAAAACTGAACAGGATGTGCTTAAAAACACTGTATTTTTGATTTAAACAGATAGTTAAACATAAATGAATGAAGTGTGGACTAACCTTGAGCAGGGCCAGGGCTACATTGAAGATGATGTTCAGTCCCTGGAAGAGACAGGAGAATTATTGGTGAAAATAAACACAAAAACAGCCATATTCATTTGTATCTGTAGGTTTTAAAAATTTCAGTATTGTAAACTCTACACAGAAACTCAGTGGTTACAACAGTTTATGGTTGTACTTTGAGAAAGTTAAATGTATTAGCCATTGGGAGTTGCACAAATAAAAAGCTGCAGAAATATTACTTGAATCTCTCGAGTCCTGCAAGGGTTAGTGCCAAAGTATAGGCCTACCAAAGAGAAGCTGGTGAATCCAGCTTTCCTCATCCTTTCCTCTGGTTAGGACAGTGTCAGTTTCCTAATTTTAGATTAATCTTCAAGTTTTCAAACCTGCACCTTTATTAACACGAGAATGTACACCATGCATGATCATAGCAATGGGATGCTCTGGACACATTCTGATTTAAGATGAGAAGCATGGTTTAATTCTTTACCATAGCAAATTTTAACGTTTAATTTGAAGGATCAAACACAGAAAAAAAGGCTTCTGGCATTTTACTACTTTTCAGAGAACTTGATAAAACAAGGATTGCAAGAAGAGACAGAAAGCAGTGGAGACTGAAGTTCTTACAAAACATGACTTCACAGATATTTGCACAGATAAGCATATATCTGAGCTGAAAACTAGTTTCAGTTTTTTCTTTGAATAGCAACAGTCTTTCACAATAAACTTATCAATATTTACATACTGATGCTACACAGCACCTTTAAGTTCAGCTTACTCTAGCATATGTAAAATTCTTACAAATGTCAGTTTTTCAGTCAAATTTAAAGGTGCTGCAGCTGTAGCACAAAGAAATCCTCACTGAAAGCGCAGAGCTGAAGACATCTTTTACAATGCAGAGCAGATCCAGAGGTACAGGAGTGCAATTCAAAAAACACAGAAAGCTGAAACTTGCCTTTTTTATATGTATAATGTATGTATTTTGTTGTATTACTGTGATGCTTTCTCGATACAGTGCTTGTAATTTTGACACAGAAAGAAAGAAAATGCAACGCTGATGCCAGCTCTGCATGGGAACACCCATCTCCTTGGTCTCCGTGACAACCAGTTCACATGGCAACACAGAGCTAAAAATATCTGAACAGCTCTAAAAATAACTGAAGAAAGAAAAAAGAGGAGGAGCTCTGCCTCCACACACCTATCTTTGTAGGCCTCAAGATGGTGCTACAGTGCTGAAGCATGATCAAAGGTGTGTTTGAGAGGAGGAGAGAAGATCTCAAAGTGTCTAAGACATATTCATGAGCAGAAGAGAGACAAACATCCGGGGGGGGGGGTATGATACTATAGGGGGGATAAACCTAAAGGTGATGAGGCAAGAGACTGATTGAAGAAGTGACAGTGTCAAGGTTTCAAATGTGAATCAAATTGTGAGGAATTCACCAAAATTGAAGCCATGTGACAACAATTCACATAAAATCAGGAAACCATCATGTGAAAGAGTAACAAACATACAAAGAGCCTGGCCTTCCTCAAGAAACAAAAGAATTTCTTATTCTTTTATAAATGCACAAAAGGAGAAGGAACAAACAGGAAAATGAGAAACAATCAAAGTAAACTTTCGAGGAGACTATATCAAGGAAGGCCAGCAGCTGAGAAAAAAAAGATGATTAATAACAGGGATGAGAGGGGCTGACAGTGACGAGGAACAATTACAAAAGAAAGGATGATCAGAGTGAAAAAAAAATTACTAGAGCAAAGTATGTGACCTGGTTGAAGAGAAAGAGGAATGAGATGCTGGTGTACAAATAGAAAAAAAATAATCAGAAAATAAAAGAGAGAAACTAATGAGTAAACAATCTTATATTAAGCAAATGAAGAAGAAACAGACTGTTGAATAGTTAAAAAAAAAAAAAAAAGGAAAAAAAAAAAGGAAAGAAAAAAAAAAAAAAAAAAAGAAAAAAAAAAAAAAAAGAAGAAGAAAAAAGAAGAAAAAAAAAGGAAGAAGAAAGAAGAAGAAAAAAGAAGAAAAAAAAAGGAAAAAAAAAAAAAAAAAAAAAAAAAAAAAAAAAAAAAAAAAAAAAAAAAAAAAAAAAAAAAAAAGAATTAAAAAAAAGAAAAGAAAGAAAACAACCATGAA
>VUQI01020561.1:17543-36199 GCA_015106735.1 Paratilapia polleni | reverse complement strand
CAGCGGATGCTGAGGTGCATAGTGCGCAGAGGTCGCCAACTTTCTGCAGAGTCAATAGCTACAGACCTCCAAACTTCATGTGGCCTTCAGATTAGCTCAAGAACAGTGCGTACAGAGCTTCATGGAATGGTTTTCCATGGCCGAGCAGCTGCATCCAAGCTTTACATCACCAAGTACAATGCAAAGCATTGGATGCAGTGGTGTAAAGCACACTGCCACTGGACTCTAGAGCAGTGGAAACATGTTCTCTGGAGTGATGAATCGTGCTTCTCCGTCTGGCAATCCGATGGACGAGTCTGGGTTTGGCGGTTGCCAGGAGAACGGTACTTGTCTGACTGCATTGTGCCAAGTGTAAAGTTTGGTGGAGGGAGGATTATGGTGTGGGGTTGTTTTTCAGGAGTTGGGCTCGGCCCCTTAGTTCCAGTGAAAGGAACTCTTAATGCTTCAGCATACCAAGACATTTTGGACAATTTCATGCTCCCAACTTTGTGGGAACAGTTTGGGGATGGCCCCTTCCTGTTCCAACATGACTGCGCACCAGTGCACAAAGCAAGGTCCATAAAGACATGGATGAGTGAGTTTGGAGTGGAAGAACTTGAATGGCCTGCACAGAGTCCTGACCTCAACCCGACAGAACACCTTTGGGATGAATTAGGGTGGAGACTGCGAGCCAGGCCTTCTTGTCCAACATAATTATGATGTCTAATTTATTTATATTATACTACGATACTGTACTTATCATAGACTAATTGCATTAATTTTGTTCAGTTAGTCAAAATGATTGATTTGTTAATATCAGGGAAATAATGTGATGGAAGGACTTAAAAAAAAAGAACGAAAAATGCAAAAATCCTGCCAAAAAGTATTTAATGATTTTATTTTTGTAGTAAAATGTACTCAAACAATTATCAAATAATTAACTATTTTTCTGTCAGCAAATTTCATACATTCTGAATGAAATATAATTTATATTTTTATGTATTTATCTGTTTTTGTAGTAACACTGCCACATACTGTAAAAGGTACAAAATGTAGCTAAGACTGCAGTATGAGAACAAAGTGATCACATAAAGTACAAGAACATCATATTTGCAGTAGTTGTCACTTCCACATGAAATGTAACGGGAATACCTGATGGAGCATTATGGAGACCATAATGGAACCAGTATTTTTGTGAGAAAGGAGCAGTAACTCTTAAAGAGGACAAAAACCTCCAAGCCCTCATCGGCTGTTTGTTCTCCTTCTCATTTATGACTATATGGTTTGAAAAATGGGATAGTGTAGGCTAAAACATACAAACCCACTGGTTTGGTCCTTTTAGAAGATGTAGATGGTAAATTAGAAGCTTTACTCACTAGATTGTGTTATCACATTTAGCCTCACTCACAGTTGAACAGTCAAGCTGCATGGTAATGACATCCACTTGTATTTAAGTAGCAGTCAGCTAAAAATCCAGCTATAGCTTGGGCAGCCTTTGAGTCGGTTAGAGAGTGTATCAGTCGTTAAGCAAATCAGACAGCTTGTTATGCAGTGCTTAACAAATTTAATGGACCACAACTGAATGTAAGGTTTATGCCACAACTGCCCTAAATTATCAGTATTGATAAATACCAAAATCATTTTTTATGTTTCTGTAAACGTAAAAAAAAAATTCACTTTCAGTATGCACAAGCTCTTTAATCAAAACGATATTTTTAATGATATTTTTAGCATCAAATTTGTGTATAAAAACGTGAATTCAATTTCAAGGAAAGAGTCCGCATTAAAGCACTTCATGATGCTGGATGGTCTTTCTCGTTTTAATGACAGGTGGTCTAATAAATTTGTTAAGCACTGTATACTGGAGCCACCAGGCAAATAAGCAAGCAAGTCAAAGAGACGGTCAGCCAGCCAGGGATCAGCAGCAATAGATAGAACTGGCACCAAGCCAGTCTGAGCTCCCTGCGGAGGTGCTGTGGTGATTCACCTCCCTGCCTCACTGAACCTGACTGCCTCGCTGGCCTGGAATCAATATTCCACATCACCGTTTCACCGAGCCAAAAACATTTTGGCAAAATGAGGCGTGTTGTGTTAGGTTAAGTAGGACAAAATGAAAAGTATTCAGTATGGGTCTATTCTATCTCAGCTTGTACCGAAGATCCATTGAAAAGGTCTCTACTAGCTTAAGTAGGTACTCTCATTTATTATACCTCCACATAATTCAGTCTGCAGTTGCTCACACTTTGGAGGACTGAAAAAGATGCAAACTCAAGGTGGCATCATGTGCTGCTGTAAACTCTAAGACGTTGTACAGAAGTCAAACATCTCCAAACCTCCCTTGCAAACCCTTTTCTCCACTTTTACTTTAGATTCCCCTCTTTAGCTGTAGGAATCAACCTGTAAATTCATCCCAAATGATATGTAAAGACACAGTGACCTTGTCAAGCAAACTCTGACAGGGAGTGGATGAAAGTGCTTTTAGGTACAGCGATGGTAAAATGAAATAATAAGCTACCACTCAAATAAAAGCTCTTTTTGTGTATGTATATTCAGTTCTGGTACAGGACCCTTCTTTTTGCATTTTTCTCCTTTGCTCATCAATTAAAATGCACGGCAGAGCACAACAACAACAACAACAATAATTCACAAATGTTCTTCCTTTGTTGTTTTCTAAAAATAGCATGGGAGCACAGACTTTACCTTTAGTATGCTTGCTGGCAAGGTTAGTTTGGAAGTGAAAAACAGCTCACAAAAAAGCTGAAAGAATGTGTGAGGTTATGAGAATAATCACTGTCGACATAATGTTGTTTTCCAGTTCTATGTGGATGGCTTACATCATTTCAGTGTTAGGGATGGAACAAATGGAAACAATCTAACATACAGTCCATGCAAGAAGGTGACAGACTGTTATGCAAGTATCACAGATTTATACAGTATTTCAAAGGGACTGGCACTCCTGGGAAGAGAAAACTGCTGTAGTTTAGATACCATTCCCACAGGTTATTGCTGTGATCTGGGGATACAATGCCATCACTAAATAGAGGACAACAGGATGAGAAAATAAATCATAAAAACACAATAACAAGGCAATTCAGTCCAAGTTCATTTATATAGCCCCTTTCAACCACAAAACCCATGTAAAGATGGATGTAGCCACCGTCACATCACCTATTGGTTAGTGAGATCCCATTGTGAACTCTTGAAGTGAGCATTTTCACTGTTGCTATTTTTCTTGTTTTGAAACAAAATATGAAGAGTGCATAACCGATGGACACTGCAACTTGTCAGGCAAGGTTGGCCTGTCCTAAAACCTACCCTCCTTTGTCATCATTTTTAACTCTGATGGGCATCATAATTTACAAAATATCATCATGTTGTATTCAATAAGACCTAACGCTAGCAATGTCTACTGAGGACAGAGAGCAAGGATAATCACCATTTAACCTAGCATACATGCCTTTGCCCTGGAGGACTTGAGGAAAACCCACCAGGCAGAGGGAGAACAAGGTGCCAACTTGTCAGAAATGTATTAAATGTTTTTCATTAAACTTAAAGTAAACTGTAAAACCTGAAAATCTGAGAGTACAATTAATATTTTACCTAATTCCCTTTAATTTTCATTTTATTCAAACGCAAACTGTCTCCTGATACTGCACCTTAAAATCTAGGAAAGATGGTGCAAGTGAGGTACAACATAGCATGGAAACATAGTATATGTACCTTTTTGGCCCTCAAAAAGTTACACGGTTACATTGAGGTCCAGTAATAAGGCCTGCGCAGTACATTTGTGTAGATTGTACATGTAGGGACAGAAATTGACTTTTACTGTACACCCATTTGTGAGACCAGACCTGGCTAGGTTGAGGAACCAAAACTGATTAGTTGGTTTATGGAGGATTAAAAATAAATAAATAAGTAAAATAGATGTTTTGACTCCATTAACCACATTAGAAGCATCTGCTCCATATTATGGGTTACCAGGGTGATGAGTACTGCTCCATCTGTTCTGTGATTGTTCACCTGAAATGAAGTGACATTCAGAAAGCAAGAAGATAAATGATAGGACACAAAATATATTTTTAAAACATAACCAGCAATTATAATCCACAAGAAAATACTATATGTTTCCCTCAAAATATGATTGAGATTGCAGTTTAGTTGCATTGGAACATAATTTTTATATGACAGGGTTGTGCAGAACATATATAAGTCAATTAGTTATATGGAAACGAAAACTATCAAAAAAAAATTGCATATAATGCAATTTAATATATAATATAATTGCTTGTAATAAAATAGATGGGAAAAGGATAGTCATAATAAGGCAACTGAATAAAAAATTAAATAATCCCAGAGCAGCTACAGTGCAGGGGAAAAATAGGAATAAACATTACATAATTCATTTTAATTAAAGGTAGCAGCAAACAGAAAGGTCTTAAGCCCTGAGATCTGTAGCAGACCTCTGGTTTTCTGAGTTTGTTTTAGATACGTGGTACATAAAAACATCATTTTGACTCTGGGGATGGCAGGCACACTTGTCCCCATCCATTTGAAAGGTCTGGATGGCCTATAACAGAGCGGCATTGTGGAAATAAAGCATTAAGTGCTTTAAAACCAACAGTATTTTAAAATTGGGAAGCATCTGAATAGTTGGACCAATGTGAGCCACTTTGCTGTTCTTAGTTAGGACTCAAGTAGCAGAGTTCTGAATTAGCTGCAGCTGTCTGATCCATTTTTAGCGAGGTGTAAAGAAGTCAGAAAGTCAAGCTTTCTGAAGAGGACTGCATGGAATTTCTAAGACCTCCTGAGACTCAAGTCTTTTAATTCTTGATGCGTTCTTGTGGTAGTGGTACAAAAATTATTTTTGTTTATATCTGTGTCTGAGTCCATAAATACAACACGGTTTTAGGTTTGCTAAAGCCGTCTGTTGCCTCCCAATGTTTCTACAATTTTGGAAGATAAATCTGAGGTGTTGGAAAATAATAAAGAACATAAAAAAGAAAAGAAATGACAGATGAGTCAAAACATTATGAGTAACAGTAATTATCTCAAAACCAGCAGTGCATGCAATAGTCTGCAATATAATAAATGGTAAGTGAATGGTGGGGTGGATTCTCATAGTCAAATTGAAAGTAGGAGAAATGGGTAGGTTTGCTTTGAGTTTTCTGTCCTGGTGCTTTGATATCTTCAGTCTGTTTGCCTTTTGTAACTTTCCCATTTTACTTGTACTTGCTCCAGAGTTTGGACCCAGCTTACTGGGAATAACCATCATCTTTTTTGCCACGCTCCATGTTGGATTTCACATCTTGAAGGACTTGTGTAATTCTTTCCACTGTTTCAGCTGACAGCTGTCTTGTTGGGGCCATGCTTCCTTTCAGTCACCCAGGTGCAACAGCTTGTTAAGGTCTGCAAACCCTCAGTTTTAACTGCAGACTATTTTGCACATTTTAATTTGTGCAGGTATTTGTTTTAGTTATGCAAAGGTGATTCCATATTTTTATCCTGTACTTGATCTGGAAAAGAATCTGCCATTAATTACAGAAAAAAAGTGAATGTTCAGCTATTAAACAAACAAACAAAAAAAAGCTCTGTGTCATATCTGTGATTTGTCTATTTGCTACAAAGTAAAACAGCTGAATGAAGTGTGGTGATTATATAACTTATGCCAAGGGTTGTACCACACACTCTCACATTCACACTCGTGGTCTATTTAGAATCCTCCAATAGCTTTATATTTATGACTTTTGACTTTGTGAGAGTATGCTGGAGCACCTGGAGAGAACCCACTGGGGCGCAGGGAGAACACGAACACAGAAAGGCTCAGTCAATCAGCAGTTTTGAAGCCATAACTTTGTGCTTAAGCACTGCACCACTGTACTGTGTTACAAGTCTTCTAAAAGTTTTGTTTAAATATACAAATGAGCTATCTCATTAAAATTGCATAAAGGGTAGTAAACAAAAACCCTAAATGTGTATTTTGGTAGTTTTTCTTTTCCAGTAGTCTGACAGAAGCTTTGTTATGAAGCCCAAATTGCCCCAAACTCTCCAGATTGACAAGTGCATGAAAAAGTGGTGTTTTTGTCTTTAGATCTCAAAAGATTCAACCTTGCTTAACAGTCTCTGGGGTTGTGGCTTACATGTAAAAAAAAAAGATTCTATCATGACTGATTGAAATAATAGCCGCAGCTATGAAATTAGACTGAAATTCTCTTTTGGGAAAACCTCAGATTTACTCGACACAACTGGCGATCTGTATGACTTATGGAGGACTGTGATGACTACAACGTTTTGGTTCAGAGATCTTATATGAACATGGTGTAGTGCTGATAGTGTGGGAAAGCTATTCTTTACCTGATAGAATCATATCTACGGTACATGTGCCTTCCCTGGTTGTTTGTGTTCTCTCGGATAGGCAAAAAGAAAAATGACTTTGGAAATCCCACACGAAACAATAGAAGGCAGCACAACAGCAAATCAATAATGTATGAATAACAATCTCTCTGCTGTTTTGTACAAGTGTGGCTTGATCACTAGATTCTAGAGGGACTAGAGCACAATTTAGAGTGGGTTCAGCAAATTTTAAAGTGCATCTGGAAGATGTCACAACTAACACTGAAGAAATGACCCTGCACAGCTGTGCAGTGACCCATCATTGTTGGGTTATATCCAGAAGGAGGTCATTATGACCCAATCAGGCAGCCCTGCCTCACTGCTCTATTGCTGCTACATTTGGTTGTAAAAATAGCTGGCTAGATTTGCTTTTGTCATTCCTTTTATCAGTACTTCATGGATCTTGAGGTTTCATAGTGAGTTCAGCCAGCAACTATTTTTGATTTAGGATTATTATGAATATTATTATTGCCACTTTTCCTTTCATATCCCTTCAGGTTGTGAGATATTTAAAGGCTGTCTTGTACACGAGATATTTCAGATATTCTTATAGATTTTCGGTTACGTACAGTTCAGGGGTTGAAGTAGTTCACGGTGGATTAAGAAATCTGTTTAGGATGAGTGCCATGCAGTGGGAGTCAGATTATGTTCAGAATTATCTTATTGACTGACTGCATGACATTTGCTTCCGCAACTTGTATCTGTGCAGTTTTTCCTACTTCATGAACTGGAAGACAATCCCAAAGCACAATATTTCTATCCTGGACAGATGGCAAGTTATGGTTTTTCTCAACTGCTACTCCCTTTTCCTCTTTTTTTTTTTTTTTTTTTTTTTTTTTTTTTTCTCTTTTCTTCTTCTTTCCTACATCAAGTCCAGCCTTCCTCTTACCCTCCCCATCCTGACCAGTCTGTGCGTTAAGTTTTGGCATATGTAATTTATTTTTGGCTGTCATTTTCATGAGGCATCTCAACACACATGTGCTGTTTGTAATGGCTAGCCAAGACCACTCGAGTTGTCATTAACAGCAGTTTCTTATATTTCCTATTGACCTATATTATAGTGAATAAAAGACTGAAACAGTGCAGTTTCCGCTAATGTGAGTTAATGATTTGGGGACAAAAGGGCAGTTCACCACGATGTTTCGTCTAAATTAATACGATGTGTCAGTCATTCAGCGTGTGGTTTTCTTTTTCCAAATTTAAAAAAAAATAAACTCACCAGTCTACATTCTGCATGTAACTGTTACATTTTTCTCCTTTTTCAGCATCCCAGGGGTTTATTGTGTTGATTCATATTTTTATGTTGAAGATATAGTTTTTGGTTTTTTTTGTTTTGTTTTTTTTTCTTTTTTTTTTATCCATTTACATTTGGAAACCATTTTGGATGAAAGATTTCATGTGTGGAAAATTTGAGTGATAACTGTAATACCCTTTGAATGTCATGTACATTTTGAATATATCATTTAGTAGCGCACCATGTTTTCTCATCTCCAACTGCCCCCTTTACAAAATAAACCATTTTGGACTGACTGCTATTGTTCCCTCTGAAACTGGATTTTTTGCACTAGATTTAAAATTAAAAATCTACAGATCAGAGAAAGGTATCAGTACAGTATGGTATACTTTGACATTGTCTTTGGTGATTAGTAGCTGTGAGCAACAGTATGGTAAGGAATAACTAGCTAAAGAGAGAACAAATTTCATCCTTGGACATAATTAAATACGTGGACTGCGAGTGGCTCATCTGTTTTGTATTCATGTGTTGGTTCTGGCCGGCAGGTTGATGTATGCTGTGCTGACTGCACTGAGCAGGAATCAGACTAAATCTTGTTTATATACAGTATTCATCAGGCACAAGGTCATGAATATTTGATGCATGTACCTATCATAACAGCACAGCCTAATCGTATACATCCAAACTAGAAACATAACTGTCACCGCTCACAAACTCTTAGCCTTATCTACCTTTCTGTGGTGGCTCGGCAGGAAAGCATTTTTTTTTTTTTTTTGCAGCGTCTCCTGTAAGTGATTGCAGCTCTGTAGTGAAAGTCAAAACTGAACACACCCTGACCTTAGATGCTGGGGCAGTGTAACAAGCCTATCGGCATAACTTTTTGTAGTTTTACTTGAGGCCTCGACATCCACAGCAGATTTTCTTTCATTGTCATCTACTGGGATTCATATTTACATCTTTCTTTGAAACTAAACACTGATAACAATGAAGAGCACGCATCTTTATTATGATGGTATTTTTTGTTTCATAGAATACTGCATTTGTGAGCGTGTTTTTAAAGCAGGGTCATTGTCAGCACAAAGGTGGGTGTCGTAGGCGAAGATCCTCACCTCAGTGATTTCCCAAACCTCAACGTTCATCTATAAACCTTTGTTTTTCATCTAAAGAATTGGACAGGCAAACGGTAGAAATCTTCTCAACGTTTTCTCAAAGTACTTTAAAGTAGATGAGCATTATAGAGTAAATTGAAATGCACAACCTGCATAATCCCAGTTCTAAATTCAGGAGAAAGCCCCAGAAGATGAATTAAACTGAGTCACTCTTCACCTTTGAACTTGCTTTTTTCAGAAAGTATAGGCACCTAACCATGCAATGCCTAAGCTATAACTGCACTTGGTTTAACAAACACACAAAGTCAGGTTGTGTTGCAGCTTGTTAGGCTGGAATAAAGCGTGACATTTTGAAATGTTCTCTTCAGAAAAAGTGTGACTGAGCAGTTGTTTAAAATGGAGATTAAAACTGAGATTGTAATCCAGTGCAATCATCAGAGTTTCCCATCATTATTACCATGTTTTTTCCCAGAACATCTTGGAGATTGGTGTCTAATGGCCAGGTTAAAACTAACAGTCAGACCATCAGTCATCTGCACAGGCACTTCAGAGTCCTGAACACAAACACGGGAACAGGTACATGGCAAATGGAGGAACACAGATTCATTTTTAGCATATATAAAGCAAGGTTAAAACACTGTTTCAAGTCAATTCTAAAAAAAAAAAAAAAAATTCTCATTTCCTGTTGTCTGTGTTATTGCAGAAATATTTCCTTAAACGCATGCCTTGTAAATAGTTTATTTTAGCCCAGCATCTGTTCTTCATAGAAAACTTGCTGGACCTTCAGAGATTATGATCAGATTTATGCTCTAGGTTCTTTGTTACTCTGTTAATATTTCAAGATTAAATGGATGAATTCATGCCTTAATTAAAAGCTCGTAACCTAAAACTCTCATCGAGGACGTATGTCTATGACTTGCCATCAGCTAATTAAGGTGTATTAGTCAGTTGTTACAATTTTTTTTTAAGCCTGAAGAAATATAAGATTATGGTTTTCTACTAGACAAAAGTAAAGGTCATGGAAAGGACATCATTTTGTGCACCTGAATTTTGCCTTTATTCCCAAACCGGTTGTAATTGAACAGTCATGCAATATCTCGAAACTGGAAACCACTGCTGCAGGTGATACGATAACTGACCATGAATACATGTCTTGCTTTGTCTGAACAACAGTTCAGAACATCAAGGTGCTCAATTTACAATAACAAACACAAAGCAGTTCAGAAAATACTAAAACATTTGTAAGAAGCTTCTCACCAAATTTTGGATTTCCTGCTTTAAGCCCAGAAATGTTTTACCACTGTTTCCAGTACTGATTCTGTCCCTTTATCTTTTGGAGTCACACTGGAGCTATAGCTAGACTTTAGATTGGTCATCTTATTCTGCCTTCCATGTGTATTTTCCCCAGTTGTCTCTCATGTTGTAAATTCTACTGTGCACTAAAATTTACAGCTACACTTTATCAGTAAAATTTATAAGCAGATCAATCCAAAGAACTGGGTTTAAATGTAGTTTGTAATGCTTCATAATGCTGTTAGATTGGTATCAAATTATGATTTATTTCTTTTTCACAGGATGACAAGAGGAAAAATCCTCTCCTCTAGCAGTCTGTGCTGATTTATGAAGGTTCGTGGAGATCTCTCCTCAAAAAAGTATTAAATAAACAAATAATAATCCCCTGGAAAATGCAGACTTTATACTGAGAGGTGGCAGCTTTTCAGCTGTCCAACAAAAGCGTGTTGCGACATAACTGGTTTTCTGAATCACATCCTTTCTCTTTATTGTCTGCTTTAGGCACATAAAGGGATAATAATCATCACAATGTTGGCATAATCGCCATGCACTGTGGGTAGTACTAGGCAACACTTTAAGGTAAATATTTATGATATAGCATACCAGAAGTTACATATACTTGAAGTCATGCTAGCTGGATGTCTCCAGGGATGGCAATATTGGTCTGTCTTGCAGTTGTTCAGTGCACCACAATGGTTCAGACTGACTATCTCAACAGCTACAGAAATACATGGTTCCTGTAGATAGAAAGGGAATTAAGTTTTGATGACTGGTTGCCAATTTAGGGAGCCCAGGAAAAATGCTCACATCAGGAATCTTTAAGAGTCTGCCATTTGTCTGTTCAGGCTGTGGTTTATGTTGGTAAGATTGTTACTGCTAAAATAAAACGTCCCCGTCTGTGCAAAGAATCTATTTGCATTGTTTTGGGATCAAATGAATATTCACTGATGGTTTTTCTGCCCATCAAATGCAAATGGCGCACAGTAGCAATGCATTACTTCAGACCAGGTGGAAGCCATTGTAAATTGATGCCTCTCAGTTGCAGCAGCTCCTAAATTTCAGTAGAATTGGACATCTTTCAAGCCTACACGTCGTGATCGCAGAATAAGAAGCACCTACTATGTATTGTTTAAAAAAGGGAAAGCTCAGGAATGACCTCATCACTGAAAGAGCTTCCTTTAAGAATTCCTTACAGAGTACAAATTACACTTCCTAACATAACATTCGTTGCTCTTCTTCATGCAGTCGGCGCTGGTGTTAGAACTCACAGAGCACTAAAAATTTTAAGACCTGTTATCACCTATGAGCTGAAGCATGTTTACAAAAGGCAGATCTATAAATGAGTCATGTACTTCTAGCTCATTCGAGAAGTCTTGGCAATGCTTGAAGGACAATCATGTCAGAGAGGATTAGGTTCAGAGGTGGAAGTTGATAAAAGATTGTGATACATAATCCGAAAATTAAACTGTGAGGAATGCTCTGCTGGAGAAGAGGGAGTAATGTTTTTAAATCAGTGAACAGAGGTAAATATCTATCATAGTCATATTATATCCTTCCTTCTGAGCAGATTAAGTAAACAGCAGGTGCCACATAAAAAACAGTCATCAAAACCAGAGTAATATTTATATGATCTCCCATAAAGAGGCCCTGATGATTCTTTATTTGTGTCGTTTATTTCCTTACAAGGAATCAAGCCATTCCTAGGAGGCCAGGGAAAATAAAAATCGCTTCAACATTCCTATTTCAAGTATGAAGCATTTACAAGAAGCATCCTCCTCCGGGATGGAAATGTTGTATAAATAAAGGAATATCAGCTGGAATGAATGAGATGCAAAATGGTGTTGATTTTAGTAAAATGCTCAAACCCAGCCTAATGCATTATAAACTAAAACACTCAATATTCAGATTCTTTTTACATTCTTGTTTTTATAACAGTCAGTGTTCAAAGACAGACACTAGAACAAATGCTTTTTCTTTTTTCCACACTGATACCCAGGGAACGTTTGTCCGGTTGACAAACACTTGATTTTTGTACTATAGTGCTAAGACAATAATACTGAGAGCAGAAAGCACCACAGATGTCCTGTATGTCAAAGAATTGTTTCATTATGTATAAGCAGCATTAGATTTTATCTTAACTTGTAACTTACATCTGAATCCTCCTCACTTACATGGAGTTCAGTTGTTCAGATTTCCATTTTTCAGGGCACTTTAAGGCTTTCTTTTCCAAATTTTCCATACATTTTAAAATGGAAGTTAATTTTGGGAAATGACAGTTGGATCAGGAAAATTAAAAATATATATATTGATGTACTATATATTTGATCCCAATCCTTATACTTTGTGATAATAGGTGTAAACGCAGCATGTGCTTAAAACATCTGGACTGCCCTGTTTTACATTTAGATATGAAATCAGATTTAGTAGTTTCAATCCATTTTACCCCCCTGGCCATGAAAAACCACTGGGCTCCAGTAACTCCAGCTACTCTTTTCTTTCTTTTTTTGTAGCCATCATTCTTCTATGTTCCACAAGGCAGGGCTGTGAAGTGAGAAACATATCTCAAATTCAGTGAAATTTTGAGGTGAAACCTCTATGGCACAATCCTAAAATGCACAAAAAAAAAACAAAAAATAAATTGGAGGCAAACTTGCCTATGTAACTATTTAATAAAAAAGCAAACCTACTGATTACTTGAATTTGACCTTGAATTCGTTTAAATATAATAATCTACGCCCTTAATTCAATTCAGTCAACTACAAAAGGCTTATTCAGGTGAAAAGTTACACTCATTGTTTTATTAGCACTTTGTTAGCTGATTAAATTTGCAGACTAAAGCTCTAGCTGACTCTTTAATCTTCGACTTGTTATATTTCCTGTATTACAAGGGAAACAAATTGTGGTTTAAAATGGGGATTTATCAAAGTAACTTAATTATGACTTATAATAAAAATCTGGAGGTCAAACAGAACATTATTATCACAGTGGCTGAGGTGATAACCGAGCTCATTACTTCCTCCGGCCTTCCAGCTCTATACCTTGCCCCATTTTTTCCTCCCCTCCCTTTTAATCCCCCCTATTCCTTCAAATCCGGCCACTCCCAATGATCACCCCACCCCAAAGCCCCTACAAAACACTCATGCACACCACAAACATTCACACACCCAGAATTGAAAAATAAACATCCTTGCACGCACAGCCCTTATAATATCTGACTCAAATCAAAAGCATTTTAACTTAAAAAGCCTCTCCCCTGCCTGTTTAGTGTTTGAACTGTGGAGCCCTGATTTAAAGAGAGCCTGTAGTTTACAGATTTCAAGGTGTGGAGCATATTCTGATCCAGATGGGAACCAGTGACTAAATGGCAAAAAAAAATTAAAATTAAAAATAACAGCACCTCAGCAAGTAGCCCAGAAAGCACGAAGGAAGCTTTACTACCGATGCCTGTCATATCGCTGCATGCTATTGGCAACATTCATGTTTATTGCTGAACATCTGCAAAACTCGCCCAGCTTTCAGTGCCATCTCTACAGCTACATTTCCTCAACACGAACCGAGTGACGATTGTTTACAGAGACTCCAAAAGACACTGACTCAGACTGGAGGACATCACAAGCAGAAAACAGAAGATCCTCTGTTGCATCAAACTCATGCCAGCCTGCTCACAGAATGGCTGTCATTATCTTCAGCAGCAGAGATGGTGCCATCCAAGATCTATTTAGAGAAAACCCTGCCAAATTAAGCCACCCTTTCCCCTTCAGCGCCACAGAATCAGCTCAGACAAGCCTGCAGCAGCCCAACTGGACCTGGTTATGATACTCTGTTCCACACAATGAATTAGCATCATTTATTTCCATATGCAGCATGAGCTAACCATTGACTAAGATCTCTTCTGAAAGACAAAGTGTGCACAAGCATTTTTCAACTATCAGCCATATGAACTTAGTGAATTATTAATGATTATTTATGTTTTAAGCATTTAAATATTTATGGATGTGGAAGGCAAAATGAACATCAATTATGAATGAATACAAGGAATGTACAACTGCATTTCTATGACTCATACACATCTATCTCTACTACAAAATGATTTATCCATGATCTAATGTCCCCCAAACAAATCCTGTATAAATCTTGTAATCTAATTAAAAATGTTAATGCCCAGTGTCTTAATGTAGCCATATTATTATACAGCCAAAACGGACTGTGTTAATTTATCTTTGGAGAGTTCAGAGTTGCTCAGGAAGAGGAGAAACACCTGCACGCTGCAGTTGTTCAGGCTGTTTGGGTTCTCCAGAGTCATCGCTGCATCCTCCGTCCCTCTGTCTTCCTCTAAAGATATCTGAATTCACCAACATGCTGCAGCTGGACATGGGAGGGGGGTTGTAAAACTTTGGCATGTTTATTGTAGATCTTGTCAGTGCTGTTACCAACAACAGATGTCTCGCATGCACTAACACTATTATCCTCCAAAGTTGCCAATGTTGACAGGAATAGGGGTTTTCCTTTAAATGTGCAAACACAAACAATCATCAGTTTTAGCTGTAATGTCTTTTTCTAGCATGTGGACAGCTTACAGTTGAGTTTGCACAAGAAGGCTGCAGAAACACGACATTAAGGAGGGGAGCATTTGGTAAAATGGTTTAACTGAGTGTCGCTCAACATCTTTTTGATTCAGTTTTACTTGTTGGCAAGAGGCTTCCCTTCTTTCAGTTTGGACTTTAATTACCTCCCGCTGGCCCAAGGTCTAACCTTCTTTTAACACCTCATGAAAGCACACAAAACAAATAGCTGTAATGATTATTTCTCTGAAAATGTCAAACCGCAGTCCAGGAGTGTTATAAATTCCTCTAGATTAATCATACTTTGTCATCAAATGGATGCCATGTGTTATTATGCCGTTTACATTTCTCACCGGTGTTGCTTTGATTAAGCAGCTATCAGTGTTTCTTTCCTGCAGGTCTTCCAGTTTTCTGCTGTGGGTGCATGTGCAGACGCTTTGGTTGACATCCATTTACTGAAGTGGTAAGTAGCGGAAATATCTGTTTATGTCAGAGGTAGAGCGGATTCTTTTACATTGCGGTTATAAACATTTTTTAGCACATTCTGAGTGCTCAGTGTATGAGACACTAGCAGGAAATGGCAGAAAGAAAACAATGTAAATACAACATGCATCTCTTTACTCTGTGGTAACCGGAGTCAGAGTTGTGATTTCAAGGGGAAATTCTTTATATTCGAGATCTAATTGCGTCCAAATGTTTGAGAGTATTGTGCCTTTTATGCAACAGGGCCGTGCATTTCACTGTTATTCCTGTAGCTTGGCTTTAAAATAAGAAATTTCTTAAAATACAAACTGTTGAAATCATTTCACCCCCACAGCTGTAGTAAATACATTAAGTCTCAGTCAAGCTGAAACATGTGCTCACTTGGCCAAATAAAACCCAAAGGGAGAAGGATTTTTTTTTTTTTTTTACTCACAAATATACAAAAGATTTCACTGACCATATATCAGTCACATAATCTCTGTGATCTGCCTCAGGTCAACTCTAAACTCAGATAACTCAAGCTGACTCCTGCGTTAACTTCAAATGCCTGCAATCATGGTTTACGGCTAAACTCCAAGAGGTGGCGTTGCCTCATTTAAACCCAGCAGAAAGTTGTATAAGTTGTGTTGTCTGGGGTTTTCTCGGATTTGTGTCTCCTGGGGATAACAAGCACTTCATGCATGTATAACTCAGGAAGAGCTTTAATTTAATGGATACTCTGAGGATGAATAATGGTGGCAACATATTAAATAACTCTGGTAGAATCCAGAGCAGAGATCTTAAGCAAAACAAGCAAACCTTTCATCTGACATACACCACCATGATTCCTGTCCACTACACCCTCAGTGTACCGTTCATCATAATAACTCCAAGTCAGAGCTGCCATCTGCTCGCCATGCAGATACCGCAAACAAATATAGCTCTCGAATTACCTGCCCATGAGAAGTGTATTTCCAAAATAATACTGTATATACTATATTGATGCTGCCACATGAAAAACCTTCTGACTTTAATTTAAAGCCTAAATGACAGCACAGATGCTCAGACACTGTTGAGTAGTGTTTTCAGGAACTGTTCTTAATTAGCTTCACTGATTAAACCACATTCCCTGTACCTGCCTTCCTTTGTTTCCCCTCTGTTAGTGCCTTCTCAGAGCTTTTCTTCATGCTCATTTTCACTTCTTCTAGCAGGAAAATCGCTGGCAAAGTAAGATAAAAATTACACATTATCTGTACATTAACTACATCTGGCATATTAAATCAACAGACTCTGAGACATTTTTCCATTAAGATGAGAGAGGAGGCTTCAGATCGAAGCGTTGCTGCTTACAGAAGCTTGAGCCGGTAAAGCGGTGGCTGGGTGTGTGTGCCATCATAAAACTACACTGCTCTTTAAAGTTAAGGGAACACATTTCAGTCTGTCTGTTTAGGAAGCATAAGAAGAAGCTCTAGTTTTGCTTTTTGCTAGCGTCCTTGTCACTGCTGGTAGCATGAGACGGTACCTGCAGCCCATTCAGGTTGCACAGGTAGTTCAGCTTCTCCAAGAAGGCACATCCAGACGTGCTGTCACAAGAAGGTTTGCTGTGTCTCTCAGCCCTGTCGCAAGCGTGTGGAGGACACACCAGCTGGACAGGGCCGTAGAAGGGCATCAAGGAGCACTGCCAGAGCCCTACAAAATGACCGCCAGAAGACTACTCATGTGCATGTTTCAGACCAAATTGTTAGAAACAGACTCCATGAGGGTGGCATGAAGGCTTCATGTCCTTTAGTGGGACCTGGATCTGGCAGTGCTCCTCCTGTTCTTCCTCACACAAAGGAGCAGATGTCGGTCCTGCTGCTTGGTTGATGCCCTTCTACAGCCCTGCCCAACTCTCCTTGTATCTCCTCAACACTCTTGCGACTGTGCTGGAAGACACAGCAAACCTTCCTGGGAAGGCACATATGGATGTGCCAACCTGGAGGAGCTGGATTACATTTGCAGTATGAATGTGCTGGAGGTACCGTCTCATGTCACCAGTACTGAGAGGGAAAATTAGGGAAAAATCAGCCTAGATGGATAAAGAGAACAATAATCTGTGGCCACCTCCTCCAGTACTCCTGTTGTCACTGTCTTTTGCACCGAAGCTGGTGTTATACAGTGATGATCAAGTGTTTCCTTAATTATTTTTTTTTTGGAGCAATGCATTATAAGACCAAACATACTCAAAGAAGCCAGCTGTGCTAAGCTCACACCCAAAGCCTATAGGGTTAAAAGCAAAAGCTGTCATAACATCCTAACATAGGTCTACTGTTTTTAGATAATATATCTTGGTAGGTGAGCTGTGATATTAAAACTGCTGCAAAGTTTGCACTTCACATTTTGGCCATCCATTTTAACAAAATGCAGCCTCACCGGAAACTTCTTTGACATGATATCAGTTCGTTTGTAGCTTGAAGTAAAAGTTCAGTAAATGTAAACTTTAAATAGGCTAGCAGTCACCTTTAGGTTTACATGAGTCCATAGTGGGAGTCATGAGAGCCTATTGACAAAAAAAAAAGAAAGAAATTGCCTAATCCTTGATTTATAGTAATGCTTTACATCTACATTGTAGGTTATACTTTACGCCTTAGCCTACTGATAGTCTGACATGCACTTTCCCAGCCATTTAAATACAAGTTGTGGCAGTGCAGACCTCCACAACTTTAACTGGTTTGTTTGGTAGTAATATGCAATGTAAACACAGTATATTAATAGCACAAGGATGATACCTCTGTGAAACTAAGTTTAATGGGTTGTAATTGTATGTAACATGCTTACTGTGCTAATAAAATACCTTCTATTTTGCTACCTAAGTCTCACCGCTTTACTGCATTTCAGTAAAAATGAACTATTCAAGATTTATTATCTCCAAGTCCAACTTGAACAGCTCAGTTTCACCCTTGATGGCAGAGCAACACAGGCACACCAGTGCATAATTATTAATGCAAACAAAGATGTCACCCACTAATATGGGCATTCAAAACAGTACTACAAAAGACTACAAGCCCTGCCTTTTTGGACTCTTCCACTGAATACTGCTGTTTGGTCTGAGTCACAGAAGGACACAGCTCTAATCAGCTGAGACCTGTCTCCTTTACCTGAAAGTCTGGTGAATGTGAGGCAGAATTTAATGATTCCTCTCTTCAAAAGTTTGAGGTCCATGGTGCAAATGGTCAGAAATGGGGAACAATCTAAAAGTAGCAGCTGTGCTGGAAGCAGTCCAGGGGTGCACAGGGAGCCAGCCTTGAAGGGACCAAATTTAATTAAAGTATGTTATTTAGGGTTAGCTAAGATATACTACAGCTGTTTTATATATGTGGTATAGATGAAAAAGACATTATTGTCACTGACCAATTTTAGCTAGCTAGGCTATTAGCAATACAAATTAATCAGAGCCCCAAAAGGCAAGTGAAAACTTAATGCTAAAACTTATACAATTTAAGATGTGAGGAGCTTACCATGTACAGGAAAAAAACAAACAAAAAACAAACAAAAAAAACCAAAAAACGGTTATGTCTGCATATTCAATTCAATTCAATTCAATTCAATTCAATTCAATTCAATTCAATTTTATTTATATAGCGCCAA
>VUQI01020561.1:0-14119 GCA_015106735.1 Paratilapia polleni | reverse complement strand
TAAAAATTTAAAAAAAAAAAAAAAAATTAAAAAAAAAAAAAAAAAACTTTTGTTTTAAGCAGTCATTTTCTGTCTTTTTACATGGAATCCAAAATCAAGTCTTGCTGTCCATGTGAATCTCTCCCAGCTTGTCAACACCGATGCCCAAATGTCAGAGTTTAGCTGTCAAAAAAAAAAAAAAAAAGGCTGTTGTGGAACAGCTCTGAACATATTCACATCATTTCTTCCTCTCATTGAGTTTATAGTCCATAGATTGTCTTTTTAACAGCATCCATGACTCTTCCATCAGAGACTGAGAGCAGCATAAAGAATTCCATCCATCCGGGTCATACACACCCACAGTTCTTTGCAGATACTTTCTCTATCCAGCGATAGCGGCTGTGGTTTCCTGTTGTGTCCAGGAAGTAAAAGTCCTCAAATGCAGTTGGTCGGCAGCAGGGCTCAATGCTAACTTTGCCCTTCTTTCTGATGCCCTTCTTCATCATGTAGCTCATGACAAGGTCATAGTTCTGCCGTTTTTCGTCACATTTCCCGCTGCAGTAGCGCAGCAGCACCGTCTCGTCGCTGCTATAATTGAGACCCAGTTCGTTCACTTTCACCTCGAGCTCTCTCACAGTGCAGAGCTTATGCTTGTGGGCCCTTTTAGTCCTGCGGGCCTGGTTCTCGCCCAGCCACCGGCTCTTCCTTCGTTTCCTTTCTAGCAAGGTTCCGACCACATGCTGAAGCTCACCCTCGGTGAAGCTTTGGAACATCATGGAAACTGACAGAAGGGGGATAAATCAACAGAAACTGTTATTGACAGGTCATGGGAGAATTATCTGGTTTCTGTGTAATTTTGTGTCTAACATTTTCAACAGTCGGAAATGTCAACAGAACAGATGGTTCACAGAGATACCAGACTGAAGTTGGCAGGGTAATAAAAGTCAGGTGCAAACCAGACCACAAATATTTTATCTAGCAACATAACAGCTACAAACTATCCTTATCAGCACTAACAAAACAGAAAGTGTTCCACAGAGCCAACTTTTGCTGATGAATGTCTGTCACTGCTGCCATGTGAGAAAAAAAAGATCCCCCTGTCTTAGAGGTTAGAGTGGTTCTGTGGAGAACCGGTGAATTATGACGTGCTAATTGACACCAGCTTATTGTGAGACAATAAAACCTGCTCCATAAACAACAGAGTCAGGTGCTAAGTGTTCTGTCTGAGCCCTGGCAACCCTTTCACATGACACCTTATCTCCTCTCAGACACGGAGGAAAGAAAGTAAGGGTTTTTCTTACGCTCTGAGAGGAAAGATTTCATGTTGTCTGTTGAGCGGATCCTCCGATGCAGACCACCCGTCTGTTGGGACAATGCTCTTGATTCTGCAGAGGAGGATGATGATGATGATGGCAGTGAGGTCTTGGATGTTGATTCTAATGATGAAGATGGTCTTGATGAGGGTGAAGATGGATATTTTGCATTAAGCTTGAACTGTCTGGTTCTGGCCATGTTTCTAATGAGGATGGTGGACAGGGCTGCAGCACAGAGCATGAAGGCAAAAGTAGCACCTTTCCATAACTTCATCTTAGAACATGGAGTAGCATTGAAACTCTGTGGAGAGAAAGAGAGAGGCAAAATGCACAACATCAGACATGTTTAAACAGTCACGCCTTCTGTCATCTAAACCATCTTCTGAACTTGTCACATTAAAGCACAGACAGATCAACGCCGAAACTGCTATATCTTCTGCCATCACATTTCTGTGACCTTTCCGTAAATCCAGTTCTCTCAAGTGAGGTTTCTGCAGCAGGGCTTTTAATTTACCACCAGTTTACTTTTTCTGATTCCGCTGTCAGCTCATTCTCACTCTAAGTGGGTTCATGATCCGTGAGCCCGACATCACTTGCTGACACCTAAGAATGCGGTGTGTGTGTGTTTAAAGTTGTATCGCTGCAGCCTGAGAGGGGGGAAAAAAACAAAACGACTGCCATTCCTTATTTGAGCTGAAGGCAGACTGGATGAGTTTTGCAACCCTTGCAAACCTGCAGAAAATCTGTGTGTTATATCAAAAATACCTGATGAGAATGAGAATTTTTTTTTTCTTGATTTCTGAAGCCTCCCCAAAAAAATCCTTCCAAAGGGGAAAAATACATTCCTTCCTTTATAGTGTCTTAACCACACCTATTTGCAATTCTATGTATGACAGAACGTGTATGCGTGTATACCCCTTTATCTTAGACAGCCCCTCCCTTTCAACAGACTCACCAACACTGCAGCCACAAAACTCAATGTGGAGGACTTATGCGACATGTTTTCTTTTTCCTTAATGTCAAACCACTGGTATTTTTTTACAAGCTCGTTTCTTTGTACTTTTCATATCATGTCACCAGTGAGCAAAACATTCCCCCAGAGCCGGAAATGGTACACTGGCAGTGACTAACAGCAAATCCAGACCAGCTTTACAAAGTGTTTTGCCAGACTGGATTCTGTAGTGAACATGTACAAGCAGCTGGATTGTTTACAATGAGACAAAATGTCACATATTCTTGCCTGGTTTATTATAGAAACAAAACTCTAAAATAAGTATTTTCTCTAAAAATAAGTAACTCCTATAGATCACATGACAGTTTGTATGAAAATAGCAAACAGTAGGAACATTGCGGTTTTCTCGTGGGGGTTCAACTATAGGCGAATTCAGACAGTACTCCTCTGCATCTGAGTGATTTGGACACCGCAGAGGGAAAATAGAAAGGGACTGCGCACATGAGCTGCAGTGGTATAAACAGCATATAAACAGGTATAACCAGTCATATCAGTCAAAGCTTGACTCATCATTCATAATTCCATATGTGTCTGACGTGGTGAGCAGCCTCTGCGCAATGAAGGGGTACGATATAATCATTTGAAAGTCAAACATTTCAGCTAACAACCTCAATTGACACACAGTCTGCGTAAATCAAATGTGGAGGTGGAGCGGCAGCTGCAGCAGAACGTTACTCACTGACTGGCCATATGTCTGATGTTTGTTTCTCCATGTTGGATTTAATTGCCAGACGGTATATACATATAGAAGCCTAAATGGGAACTTTCATTTTGTTTCTGTTGGTTCGACACCAAACCCTAACACCAGGTGCTCCTGCGATTAACTTGATAAATTCTCACTTTTTAAATGAAGCCGTTTTCTATGCTATAAGGCTAAGGATGAGATCGTTGTTTTCGTGTGCTATTAATAGGTCAGTTTGCGACAATTATTTATCCTTGGACTTAGCGGTTTCACATGGCAGAGATACATCAGTGTCCTCGGCCTGTTAGCTCCGTGGCTCATCCTGATAAAACAATTACCTCGTAAAGAACAGATGAGTCCTCCGCTGTCTCAGTCGCTGACACTGGACGGAGATTTGTCATCAAACGCTGATCTCATGTCCCTGAAGACACTTTGATTGTCATAATTGCTCCACTCAGAAACACATTAGTCACATCTGCAGTCAATTGGCGCCAATAAAAGTGCCAAGGAGCATACTGCAGCTTGTTCAGATGTTCACGGATGATTAATCAGCACAGACATTTAATATCTGTAACTGGCCCCAGCTGCTATGGACATAAATATACATTTATTGATAGCGAGAAGGGGCACTGGTGTTTTCTTGGGAGAGCAATGGAAACATAAATGAGTAGCTGACTTCCTGATGACAAATGCTGCTTTTTTCCCCCAGCAAACAGAAAAGAGCAGCAATGCAGAGAGGATATAGTGGAACCCCACAGGACTCTCTAGCAGAAGGAAAACCCATCCTCAAACAGAGACATAAAAGTGCAGATGAGTTGCAAAGACAACTAAACCAGCTCTCACATATCCGCGACATGTCTGGCCCTCACAAAGAATCATGATATGCCCGTGCATGCTCCTGTGTGTGCACATGAAGGCCAATCAAAAGTGTGAGGCCCACAACAAATGGAGAAAATCATCTATTTACCAGGAGAAAACAGGCTGAAGCCATGGAAACTCCTGGAAATGAGGATTTTGGGATTCTAGAGAGAGTGGGAGTAATAGCACACCTGACGTTTGCTGTCGGCCATATGTCACCCGAAGAGCTACCAGCAGAGAGAAAACAGTCCCAGAAGGCTATTAACATGTTTGAGGCAAAGCATGAAAGTGAACTGTTAGCCAAGAATGCCTAAGTCTGTCAAAGCCATTCCTGAGACATTATGTATTCTCCAATGCATGCATGGCACAGTTGGAGTCCGATCTGCAACGGTCAACCGAGCTCTTGTTGATGATCTGAAAGATCGCTTTATTTCAAATGACACAATAAAATCGATGTTTTCAAGGAATAATTGGGTCAGTGGCGATGGTGCCGCTAAGCTGGTGGTAATGTAATTACAGCAGCATGGCACCCGTGCCCTCTCCTCCCTCTCAGACCAGAAGGAGACACTCAACAGAATGCCACAGCCTATGGACGATGAACTAGAGATCTGTCAAAATGGGGATAAGGGGCGTCTGTGGTTTACACATTTGAATGAAGGCAGCAGATAGGGGGGCTTCCCTGTCAGCCAGTTTGGATCTTGACCAGTGAGACATGATTATAGTGAGGGAAGATCAGAGAAAGGCATGAATGAAGAGCTTGTTTGTGCTGGAAAAAAGCAGATCCCAACTTTAATGTCTCACCACTCTGTAGCATTTGTTCCTATATATTCCCTAAATACAGCCTCTTCTGTTTCATCCGCTCCATCTCTCTCCCTCTCTCTCTGTCTCTCTGTGACTCATACATACCATAAACACACACGTACAGCAGTTGCGTGGTTTCACTTTTCCCAAATCATCTGATGCAGGCTTGTCTAGAAATTTAGACAAAGTACAACCTTCCATTGTTGGCCAGACACCCACTTCACTTCCATGGTGTACACATGCTAAAACCAGCAGCACCATCACATAAGACTAGATTATCCATCTTACATAATACTGCTGCTTCTTGATATCAAGAAATCTCTACAGGTCTAACCACCATGTATTTACCACTGCTTAACCTGAGGCCTCCACCTACAGAACATTATTACCGCATTGTAGGTTGCAGCTTCGCTGGAGCCATGTGACCGGCTGTCTCTGCATTGCTTTGAACACACCCCATGAATACATGTACCTGGTAAGATAACAGTAGCAAAACAAACAGTGGGAAAGGCACCTACTGTGTTGTTGCAAAGAAACAACGTGGTTTATGGAGTCCTAGAGAGGCCTTGTCTTGTGTTTTCCCTCTTAAGTGAGCATCAGGAGGCCTGGGGACAGCTAGAGAGTGCTTGGGGAGGTAATAGGGACATATTCCAAAGATCAGGGCGGGATTAGCACTAATGCCTGCCGGCTTTATCTGCAGTCACGTGTGTTAACACCTGGCTGCAGTGTTGGTGGCAGAGCCCAGGTCTTGCCGTATGCGTGTGTGTGTGTGTGTGTGCGTCCGTATTAATCCGTCAGACACCTCTAACTCAGGGGTTAGGCCAGCATGCAAGGTCCGGGGAGAATGAGCACCTGCAGGCTTTTCTGCCTCTAAATCCCAACCTGCTTTCAGAATGTCAGAATAATGAAGAAGAAAAGTGACGAGCTTGGTGAGTCAGATCTGTTATGCTGGCACCAGGGTGGGCCAAAAGGTTGCAAAATAAAGTGGATGCTCTGAGCCAGGATTGGCTGTTCTATATCCAGCCTTGGTTCTAATGCAACTGAAAAAGCCTTAAGTTAGACTGCGCTGTAATTTTGCTGGGCAGCCACATCAGTTGGCTCGTGCTCTGTCACTCAATAACCATGGGATAATTAAAAAAAACCCTTGTTAGTGAGAAAGCTGTTGTTCATTATTGAGAAAAAAGGGGCAAAAACATCTGTGGGTAATGCCAGAAAAATTGTGATCATTTTTGCTCACGTTCCTTGAATTTTTAAGAAATCTTTAAACATGATGCTGGTATCCTTTTAATCTACTGGATTTGGGTAAGTGGCTTAAAAAGTTTCAATTTTATTTTAGAAGGCCTACTATCAGGTCCCATGGATTAATACGGATTAATCCAGTGACCCAACAGTTTAGCACGGAATCGCACAACTCATACCTATTGCTGTTAAAGCAGGATTATTGCGGTGTGAGGTGAAGGCAGATTTAAAGATGCAAATTTGACACCTGTCTCAATATTTCTGCCCTTTGCTATTATGCGAGCAGTGAGCCCAAGTGTAGTGCTGAAAAATTTGAATGACCCTTTTAACAAGAAGGGACTGCATTATACTTGGCAGAAAAACACAGCATTGCCTCATTATTTCTTACATGTACAATCTTAATGTTGTCTCAGCTACTTTCTAAAGAGTCTATGAGGTGCTATTCTGGCTGTTAATCTCTCCATGCCAGATCCTCTTTTAGCACAACAACATCACCTCTAAACCCATGTTAAACATGTTGATGTTGCTATTACAAAAGGCTGGCGGCCATCTGGCGCACGCTGAATACCACTTTCGAATATGACCAATACCAGCAAGCACAAGCAAGTACAAACATCTGAAATATGCTGAGATTTTATATTTATTGATCAACACTTTCTTCAGGCTATTATTATCTGCATTATTTGCATACAGCATGTGTATTTTATCAATAATGAGACAATGAGGAATGGTGCATCTGTTCAGCTTCCCCATCAGCTTCCACCAGGTATGAGCAGCTTTGGCAGGTTATGAAAGTTGAAGGCTCAACTGACTTTAGGCTTAACCTCTATCCCTCCTCTCGGAGCACAGCCAAATACCGTATAATCTCCATGTATGATACGGGCTTAGTGCAAAAGGGATCATCACTTCAGTAAAAATGCTAAGGATGAGTGTCATCAAGTACCTCTATTATATTGTGATCCTGATCTTCTTAATTATTTAAACTCTTAAAGGTGCAGCTCTAAAAAAAAAAAAAATCCCTGAAATGATGAATACAGAAAAAAATAATTAGCTAAAATCACTGTTTCGTAACACGTCTAAGTAGTGAACTAACGTTTGGTAAAGGGAAACCAGAGTGTATTTGGAGAGCACTTATGCATGAGAATGAGGCAAACCACCATGTTGGACAAGTAACAGGAAAAGAAAAATATTCGCCACTCACAAAATAAACTTGTCTGAATGGTGAGAGGCTGTACAAATTCTGCAAGAAGATCACAAAAAGAATTTCATTTTCTTTTTGTTCTTCCAACAAAACGGCATACCCCTTGTGATCGGTGAGTGGTTACTGGTCTGCAAACATTTTGTGACAGGCCGCAGTGCGTCATGTGGCTCTACCAAGGGCCGCTTATTGACACAGATAACGTGTGTTTTCTGCCACCCTAGCACTTGGTGAGGCGTCTCTGTCAGCAGCACCTAACGCCTTCCTCATAAGCTCCTGGCTTAAACTAACAAAAGAAGATGTGGTGTCCTTACCGTTCGGCCGGCTAATCCAGACTTAGCTGTGTGGCGTCGTCTTCAGCTGACCTCCACAGGCAAGTGCTGGCTGAGTAAGTCCATCATCATCACAGGCAAGGAGTAAGGACAGGACTCCTGCTTGTTCTCTGAAAATCATCACAACTCCCTGTGCCTGCAAGTAGGGGAGGTGTCCTGACTTGATTCAGGTCTAGGGTGTATTATTCTTCCATCATATTTGCACTTCCATAGAAATCTTTTACGTTGTGAAGATGAGAATCAGCATTCCTCCGAATGTAAGCACATACTTCATGGCATTCAGCCTGATCCATCCAAAAAGAGGAGAGTCTGATGTTTAGAGAAGCCACTGACTTCTCAGTTTCACTTCAGAAAACTCCTATCCTCATGCTTCTCCATGCAAAACTTCTGGTCCCGTTTTGCACAAACTTGAACCCTGAAGCAGAAGAACAGAGCAGAACCAGGGTATGGCGGCATGTAATAAGTAGATCTTACAGATACTTTAACATTTATCCCATCTGTTGTGAATTTCTGAGAATTTCCCTCCCTTTATGAGCATTTTATCTCCACAGAATAACACTGATGGGAAGATAATGCACATTTCCTTACCCTCTTTCCAGCAGCAGGTCTTCTCTTCAGCTCAAGCAAGAGGAACTCTGTGGGTCGTGAAGGTGGGTTAGGGTGAGGAGGGAGAGCGTGGTTACCGTAAGTGGAGCACAGAGCTTCTCTGATGCCTCTGAATGCCTTCCCCTTCAACTCATGCTCCTCCTCCTCCATAGTTGTGCTTGTGGGCCGAGTCGGATTACTCCTGACATGATAATCTCCCTGGCTCTAACTGCAGGAGCACTAAAAGGATGCTTTGGCCTTAGCAAAGGCTTACATTTACCTTCTGCCGCAAGACAGTGTGCCATCTTAAGCAGGCAATTGGTAATACCCTCAATTGGGCAGATGAGTGCAGTGTAGAGGGGTCTGCTAAAACAAGTGTCTTCCAATCTTTTAGTGGGAATTAAGAAAGTTCACAATTGGTTTAAGGGTGCTAAGACAACATAAACCCAGAGTAAACAGAATTATCACAGCAGAGGTATTTCGAGATGACCCAATCTACAGTTGGCTGGAGATAAAACCATTGATGTTGTTGTTCGGGATCTCACATTCACATCTCCTCCAATACAAACCAGTATTTTAGCCCTTGAGCCTCGAGCGGCAAATGAGGAGCAGATGGTTGTGTTTTTGGAAGGTATCAGGCACTCCAGACTGTAATCTAAATAAATACCCTATCCATGGGGGAAATGCGTCAGGTGTGTGGGGTCAGCAATACATAAACAAAGGGCAGTCAGTTGGGAGACAACTAAAGGGGGATACACAAAGCTTTACAGGTGCTGTTTGGAAGCCAGTCAAATAAATCTACAGGTAGACTGTTGATCTAAACGGAATTTGTGGTCCAGAATCGCATCTGGAGATGGTGAAATAAAGCAGCACAGTAATGAAGTCAGCACATCAACAGGAAACAAATTATTTGCTAACAAATATCTCATTCTCACAACATGAGTCATTCAGATTTCCCCAGGCCAAATTATACACAAATCAAAGTTCCACTAGTGAGGCGGAGATGTGGCCAAGTGCAAACTTTCTAGGACTTCAAATTCCTTCATTGTTGCCTGGGAGAAAAAGGGAAAAAACCAAAGGAATTTTTACCCAAGCTTTGTGTCATTGTGTCTCAACAGATATTCTAAGGAGTTATCACAGCGACCTAAAGGGTAGATTTCCCTTTTAGTCCAACAGTTAAGCCAACACATATTCCCCTTTTCACACAACCCTTACCAACTTGAAGAACAGAAATATGACAAAAAACCAAAAAATTCTTCACCTCAGTCAGCAGGTGCAAAATCATCCAGATCCCACTTAAAAAAAAAAAAAAAAGAAAACTCAGAAAAATCAGAATAATTACTTATTAGACATACATCTCAATTATTGGCCTGAATAGCGTATGTAAATACATAATGACTTCCAGGTAGCAGGGAATATTGTCCTTTTCCAGCCTTGAAAGGGAACTATCAGCACAGAGACATTTCCTGACATTGGGTAGAAACATTTCTACTCTACATATTGTTCACAGATGTGTAACGTTTTCATAGATCAGCCTCAGCTGCAGTGTAAGTCCAACAGCTGTTAATTGCTAAATCAAGTCAGATACAGCCCGAGTGAAAGGTTTGATCTGTATACAATGAAAAGTCTCGCTCAACAGCTAAGCTTACATTAGTCATGATGACAGTCTGACATATGAGAATACACAAGAGAAAAAAAAAAAAACAACATAGCATGTTTCCAATTTGAATATGATAGAATCCCATCCACATTGTGATTGAATCTTTTCCACTGGGCGTGGATACGTGAAGAAACACATTTTGTTTAGGTTTGGGCAAGATTTTAAGGAAGCCCTCAATCAGTAACACTATAAACAGACCATTCCAGTTGAGGTGTCATTAGAAAGGCTGGAAATAAGGCACAAATGTTGCTACTACGCACATCTTGCACAAGATGTGGTTTGATGATTGGACAAGTAGCCTTTAGCCAAATGTCATCCTAGCGAGTGGAAAACTACTTTTTAGAGAACCAAAATCTAAACAGGCATTTGTGAAAAAGATGCACTGGGACAATGAAGGCCTTTTATGAGTGTTTTATGTTGAAAGACAGGCCTTCTGTCTAGGAGAAAGTGGTAAAAAGGTAAATCCATCCTGGCCAAAGAGCAAATATACATTACAATTTGCAGCTGTGACCAGATGGGCTGAGGCCCCAGGGGTGCAGAGGCCACTCATGTTTCAAAAGAGTTGCATATAGACTCTGAAACACTTCAGCTCATTCAGAGATAAAATTTGAACTTCCAGCTAAGATGTACTGAAGTCTGTCTACATACATTGCAGATTATACTTAATTTGCAACTAAATTATTATGCAGCTTAACCAACAGAGGAAAGAGTGAACACAGCTAAATGCTGCCCCCAGTTGTCAGTACTATATAACTACACAAAACCCCAAATTAACAATGTCTCAACAATAAAGATGAAAACATTTTAAGAGCTTATGTTGTTTATTGCAAAACTTATTTTTCTTTCTCGGCTTTTAACTTTTTGTAGTAAGGAGTTGCACCATAAATCTGTTAAGGGTGCTTTATCCAAGGGAAGTTGAGCTGTTCCTTGTGCGGTAGCTTCCTTCTGAATCGAAAACCTCTGGTGCCATCAGGGCCGAGGGGCTGACGTAGCACCCTCTGCACCAATCTGGGCGTGTTCAGTTGCCCAGCCACTTTCAGGTTTGATGCGCTGGCTGCTAATTTGCGCTTGTGCACCCATGGGCTCAGGGAATTTTCTTTATCGCAGTCTCCAGAACACCACCTTGTCCTACTGTTCCAACCAGGGAAAGACTGACCGTAGCAGCTGGTGAAATTCTGGTCAAAAGTTTGTTGTACAGAGTTATCCAAGGATGTTTGGGGCTGATATGTGTCTGGAGGTTCATCAGAAATCGTAACGGGTGGAGAATGCTCCTGCTGGACTAAGTCCTCTGGGATTTCAGGTGGATTTTCCTTCTCGTCAAGTTGGTCCTTGTTTTTACCTTCTGATGATTCCTCCTCAGTGAAGTGATGCATTGAGTGGAATCCCAAAGGCACCACACGCATGCTCTTCCCATTAGTCTTCTCCTCTTCTGCTTTCAGGGCATTGTAGGCCTTACGAACTGTCTCCAAACTGTCAAACTTGACCACTGCACATAAGTGCTGGCCAAGCTCTTTGTGACATTTGGCATAGCACTGCAGGTCCTTGGGAAGCTCCTTGCCAGGTGGCAGGATCTGGACTGAAGTAACTCTGCCATGAATACTGAACTTTTGGAGCACCCTCTCTGAGAGTGAAGCATGCTCCAGGCCTTGGGCTGTACCATCTTCTCTGCTTTGTTCCTCAGAAATGTTCCAGGCGAGGAGGAGCTTGCTGGTGGGGGAACACAGCAGCCATTTGGGAAGCGACTCAATGCGCCTCACTTTGGTGCATTCATCATTCACTTCCAGAAGGTCTGAGTACATTGCTCCCGCTAGAGTCATGTACCAGTTTTTGGTCAGGGTCCTTATCTGTGACAAACATTGGCAACCTCAGCTTTGTTCACATTTTCCCAGACTGTTTTCATTCAAATTGCTGGAATGTAAACACCATAGAAAGCACACAAAATCTTGCTAAAACCAAAAAAAAAAATAATTTTTTTTTTTACCTTTTTCAAACAAGTGAGAAGCTTGAGACTGATGAAACCCTGCTTGTTCTTCTGCACATGTTTGAGCAGGAAGCCGTCCTCTGCCAGGTGGCTGTCAGAGAAGAGTTCCTCCAAATGGGTTTTAATCTTCAAGCACAGCAACTCACCTTCACGGTCTTCTTCATCTTGGAAGAGCTGTGGATCATCTCTACAACAAATGATTCAGCATCAGGATGTACTCCAAAACAAGCATTTTGGATTAGTTACCTTTTTGATTTTTCAGATTTCCTTACCCAATCAAATTGCTCATGGTGTCTCATTAAGATAGTGATAACAGACCAGTAGATAGTGCTGTTGTTTTTGCTATTTCTTATTTAAAAAGGCAAGGGTAACTAACAAGACTCTGCAAGACAGAGTTCTTCTGGAATCAAGTATCTGTTCATGCAAAAACAAGTGTCATTTGGTTTCCTAGGAATCCAAAAACAACATTTTGTAAAATGCTAGAGCTGAAATGCTACATTGCACGATGCACTTCCACCAGCAAAAACAACTTGCACTCAGACAATTTATGATTTACTCTGCAGCACATATTAAAACAAAAGAGAGCAAAAAACATCACGAAGACAAACTATTAGCTGCTATAAAAACATTATCAGTGCTAAAATTAAGGGCAACTGTGCACAACAGAAAGAGCAGCAATGTGTCAGTATTACTATCAGCACAAGCAGCAGTTACATGTGAATTTAAAGCAGTTAAGAGCTAAGTGCACAGTCATATCAAAAGAAAATTATGATACTGCCACACTTCCAAATGCACAATACATATAGCAACACCGTATAAACAAGAACCCAGCTTGTATGCTTTTGTCTTAAGATAATTCATCCTTGTGGCACATGCTGAAAGCAACAACAGATCCATCACTTGCAAGAGATGGTTTATTTCCATGTTTTACTCAACAAACTTGATTAATGATAAATATAAAACCTAGGCCTTTGCGGGCTTTTCTTCAGCTGCAGTCGCCCCCATCTTACTGTTATGAGACATCAGCAGGTGGTGATTTAACAGGCTGTGTGGGTTTCTAGTGAGGAGGGGACCGGGCGAGTTACTGAGGGGACAGGAGATGGTGAGGGGTTACTACAAGCACACCCACTCATATGGATATAAACTGGATATACACACATGTATTTGTGATTAAAACCGGTTAGCCTAAATCCATCCGCACTGTGTAAGAATTCAAAACTTCAAAAAATGCTTCACCAGAACTCATCATTATTCAAATATAAATGACAGCAGCATCTCCACGGCAACATGAGCAAACAACCCAAACACCGTTATTAGATCCTGGGTATGAAATCACCCCCTCAGTGACTCATTTCCTGTACCCCTCCAAGGTATGCAATAAATTGAGCTTTCAGACACTGATGAATCAACATTATCTTGAATCATCACTGACACTCAGATGTGTTGCACCTCTGATTGCGAGCAGGAGGACACGTATACGACATGGATACTACTTTTTTCCTCCACTATGGAAATTTTTGAGAACACTCAAAAAGGTGGAAAGAGTAAATCAGCCCACTGCAACACAACTAAACCATCACTGATCATTAGATATTAATTCCCAAACTGATTATGATTCATAGAAATATGTGACATTATCCATTTCAACAAAGCACTCAAAACCAATGCAAAAAATAGCAGCTCCTCTAATGGCCACTTAAAGCTGGCTAAATGTCAAAAAAATGTCAAACTTTAGAGCAAAAATCATCATCTTTCCAAATAACAGTTTTGGTTCCTAAATGTAATTTCCCAGCTGTGCATGGGATGCCTTTTTATTACTTTTTTAAGTAATTCATGTTTAAATTTGAGAAAAACTTAATTCTTCATTATCAGGCATGTGGTGCTTTCACTGAACACTGTTAGTGGTATTATAACAAAGTGGAAGCAATTGGGAATGACAGCAACTCAGCCACGAAGTGGTAGGCCATGTAAAATCACAGCGTCTGAGTCAGGGTCTGAGCACTATGCGCCTCAGCCAGAGGTCTCCAACTTTCTGCAGAGTCAGTAGCTACAGACCTCCAAACTTCATGTGGCCTTCAGATTAGCTCAAGAACAGTGCGTAGAGAGCTTCATGGAATGGGTTTCCATGGCAGAGCAGCTGCATCCAAGCCTTACATCACCAAGTGCAATGTAAAGCGTTGGATGCAGTGGTGTAAAGCACGCCGCCACTGGACTCTAGAGCAGTGGAGACGTGTTCTCTAGAGTGACGAATCACACGTCTCCGTCTGGCAATCCGATGGACGAGTCTGGGTTTGGCGGTTGCTGGTTGTCTGACTGCATTGTGCCAAGTGTAAAGTTTGGTGGAGGGCGGTGTGGGGTTGTTTTTCAGGAGTTGGGCTTGGCTCCTTAGTTCCAGTGAAAGGAACTCTTAATGCTTCAGCATACCAAGACATTTTGGACAATTTCATGCTCCCGACTTTGTGGGAAGTTTGGGGATGGC
>VUQI01020560.1:0-11107 GCA_015106735.1 Paratilapia polleni | reverse complement strand
CCCCTGTTGCAAAGTGCTTGCTCATAGGGGGTCGTCTGACTGTTGGGGTTTTCTGTCTAATATTGTAGGGTCTTTACCCTAAAATATAAAGTGCCTTGAGGCGACTATTGTTGTGATTTGGCCCTATATAAATAAAATTGAATTGAATTGAATTAATTGCCTCAAAGGTCCAATTACATAGCAGTTAAAATACACTATTATGCACCTATGATGACCCTTTCCTTAAATGTCTCTTGTAAGCTTATAAGTCTGAACCCTTATTCAAAAAGTTGAAATTATGCACAGATAACAATTTTTTGCAAATAAATATTTTACACATCTCAGTAGGGGGAGGTGGGTAACAGCAAAACTAAAATAAAATATATTTTTATTTATAAAATATAAATCATGCCAATCTTGAAATGAATTCATCTGATTGAAAAGTTGGAACCAGAACTCTGTATTTTGCACAGCTGTATTTTAAACATCAGTGAATTGCATCTTCACATATTATGTTTTGCTATCATTCTTAGCCAGGAACTGTGAAACAAGGAGATCTTTATAACAATTCAGCCTACACCTTGCATGCAATTAAACATTTATATTTAAAGCACAATTACTGTCTCAAATAGCAGCTTGAATGGATGAATGAATGAATGCAGAAGTGAATTATTTTTCAGACTGACAAAACTCCTAAGTACCTAATGAAATCATTTTACTCTTTATTAGATAGTTATTATATAATACTACTCAATATTCAGCTGAATGATTTAATAGGTACTTTTAAAAAAAATAATTTCTGTTGCACTTCTTACCAAAGAAATATCATACACAGATATTTAAATCAAATCATTTTATTTACCTTTCAACTCAATGTCATTCAATAAATATAAACAAACATTTTGACTTTGACTTGAAATTTCAGTCTGTTCAAAGTGTCATTCTTGTGCTAGTTGCTAGCAGAAAAACTCTGCTCTGAACTCCCTCCTAATTTGTACTTATATGACTTTTATGTTATATATCACAGACATGCTGTACAGTGCAATATACCATTTGAACTGTAATGATAGTCCCAAAGTCTTTGATTTTCCTGTCTGGCAGACAGACTGGGGGCCTTGAGCAGAGGGAAAGGAAGTGTGATAAACTGTTGGTGGAAAATATGGGGGCTGACTGGGTGAAGTGGGGGGAGGAGTTTTCTGACCAGTGTAGCTGGGGTTAGTAACCACAGACAAAGATAGAAGGAGGCAGATAGACAGGCCTCAAAATTAATCCCTGAATATGTGTGATTAAGCTCTGGTATTTTATACGTTCCACACTGACTGAAATTGGGCTTTCTTATATGAAGAAAACATTTTTGTGAGTGCCTTAAGTGACAAACTATATAAGGCTGATGCAAAAATTTAACACTGTTCATTACCTATGGCAGTGGACTTGTGAAAGGGGAAGAAGCATAACTTAAACATCTAAAGAACTTTTGGATGGATTACCATAAAATTGTGTGTAGTGTTACTATGGTGCTGTGCTGAGTGGCAGCCTGTTGCAGCAGTTCCTGTGTGGGATAAAGTATCTTAAAATTTGATGCAGACATCCTTTGTTCTCATTGGAGGAAGTGGCTTTGGTGACTTTTCCATTGGATTGCATTGGAGGACATTGCCATGAATATCCATGGTGCCCACGAGTTTTTTGGGGTTTCAATCAATTTGTCTTGAATTTATATAATATTTAGTTAAAAACTTATTATTGCAGATTACTTCCTATTTGGTACTGTCATGTGAACTTGTTGTTCATGACTTCACAACATTTACAACATCAAGTGCCCTGATAAATAAAGCTGATCTGAATTGGTTTCTGTCATTTTGGGTAAGACTGGACCTTTGAGGATAAAGAACTGGTCCATAAGCATTTTATAAAACCAGGCATAAGGGTTTCCTTACCCTATGAATTGAAAGTCACCTCAGATCAAACTCAAATCTAATTGGCAAAAGCAAGACATTTTTCATCTCAAGTCATCACCATCATTATCACAGCATACTGTAGCGAGCCACTCAACTCTAAACTATTTAAAGTGCTTTAACATGCAGTTGTGGAAGGAAAAAATAATTACCTCTCTTCTCTCTTTCCTCTCTAAATGCAGAGGAAGAGGCACTTGATTCTGTACCTTTGAGCAGTCCCAGACCGCTAGTATTCTCATATGAAAACTGTAGCTCCGTGTTTTCATGAGTCTCTGGAGTAACCATTAAAATTCTTTATATTATATTAACTAGATTTTTTCTCAAAACAATGCAATATTCATTGATAATCTATGTTGTGGGGATGAAAGTGAAAGTCTTCACATGTATTGCTAGGAGTGATCTCAATTCTGGTCATATTTCTCCAGAGTTTTACATATTGTATGAATATATGCTCTTAATGTTGTATTTGTTCCCCTGTGACCAAATTGTAATAACTATTTTTTAAGAGATAAAATGAACATATACATTATATATATGAAAATATTATTGCACCAAGAACTTTTACTAGATACATTGTTGCCACAGAATTTCTCAAATCTACATACAAGAAAGCCAAAGTCATGTACAAAAACACATGTATTATAGAACAGTTGGGACAGCAAATAAGATATATGAGACTATATGAGATTTTGAATATTAAATAGCAGCAAACAACTATTTGCAATGTAAAGAGGGATTTTAGTCACCCTCCTTCTGTGTGTGTTGTTATTTGCAAGCCACGAGTGCCTGTTGGCACACGTGAGTCCCTCCCTTTCGAACTAAGTGCATTGGGGAGCAGTCAGGCAATGCTATCTCGAAAAAACAAAAATTAAACAATCAAAGGTATTTTATTAATGTTGTAATTTATGTGCACTACTTTCACTTCAGCTCAGTGTGAGCGTCTGTACCACTGTTTTACTGTTTCCCTCTGCTCTCTCTTTCTCACACAGGGGAAAAGAGCAGCATTTATTGTATGTCACAGCCATTCAATGTGTTTTACAATCATCTGGCTATAAATTAAAGTTGAAGGGATGGGGAGGTGTGGAGTGCGACATCCAGCATTTCTGAATGTTGTATATAAAATACACAGCGATGTTCCTATAGCATACAATTACAGGCCCTTTTACAAACATAAAATTTCACAAAGTGGTGTCTTTATTTATATAATTTTTTATTTCATATTTTATTTCAAATTATACAAAATAACATGAATACATATTTATTATCAAACCTTTTTGTTTTACAGCTAGTGATACAGTGAGTTGTGAAATGCAACCTTGACAGATGTGACTGCATACTCTAAGCTTCTAATTTAGACTCCAGAGCCACCAGATGATACCCTTGTGTCAAAAGTCAAATTCTTGCAGTTTAAGGCAATGAGAAAGAACTATATACGAGGACTTTTACTGATGACAATGTAATGAAAGTAAATGTAAAAAAAAGTACATTTATCACTTGCTGCTTTTGTTGTTTTTTCCCTCTTGTTGTTCTCCTCTCTTTACCTGTATCTTTCTTCTTCAGTTTCATGTAAGCTTCTTTGTAGATCTGCACTGTACACACATACAGACATAAGAGATAGATATAAAAATTTTATTTTTTAATGTATTTAGTCTTTATTGATTAAAGTTTTAATGAATACCAAAGGGTGAAAGAAGCAGAAATACTACTACATACTAGTACAATAATACTACACTACAGGCCAATCTCTGTGGTCTGCCTCTTTTCCTCCTGCCTGGTAGCTCCATCTTCAACATCCTTTGCCCAATCTACCCACTATCCTCTGTACATGTCCAAACCATCTCAGCCTTGCCTCTAACTTTGTCTCCAAACAGCTCAACCTGAGCTGTCCCTCTGATGAACTCATTTCTAATCCTGTCCCTCCTGGTCACTGCCACTCGAAATCTTAACATCTTCTGCTCTGCCCCCTCCAGCTCGGCCTCCTGTCTTTTTGTTAGTGCAACCGTCTCCAAACCATACATCATAGCAGGTCTCATCAGTCTTCCCTTTCACTCTTGCGGCGATTCTCCTGTCACAAGTCACCCCTGACACTCGTCTCCACCCGCTCCACCCTGCCTGCACTCTCTTCTTCCCCTCTCTTGTGCACTGTACGTTGTTTTGGATGGTTGACCCCATGTATTCACTAGACCCACTTTCACTACCTCTACTTTTTGCATCCTCACTGTTATACTTGCCTCACTCTCATTCACACACGTGTATTCTTTCTTGCTTCTACTGACTTTCATTCCTCTTCTCTCCAGAGCATACCTCCACCTCTCCAGGCTCTCTTTCACCTGCTCCCTACTCTCACTACAGATCACACAATTCTTATTGATGTATAAATATTTTGATTATTTGACTCATGGCGAAGTGTGTGAAGGTGCCTTTTGTGATAATGATAATGTACACAATTACCTTGTGTAACAGGTATAGGTATTACATCAAATCACCACAGATTTACTGTTGCTACTACATACCATACACATAACACATACTTCTATATTACCTACTCGTATGGCTGAGATATTTGTTTGAATTTGGAGGAATCTCAACTTAATTTTTAAAGCTACAAGCCACCTTTGTGTTAGTATTCAGTGCAGGTCTGGTTTAGGCCTCGTGCTCTTGCTAAATTTCACAGCTTGATTTCTGCTTTACATGCCCTTATCTTTTACCACTAACTGTCCAAAAAAAACCCCAAACCCTAACTGTCATTCTCCTTAACACGCTGTACAGTTACTGGTTGGAAAAAAGAATTAACCACAGGGCCAACTTTGCTTATGAAGGATCTGCACTGACGGTATCTATGTCAGAGTCCCTGGTGTTGCCATCACTGAATAAATAATGTGTTAAGCTCTGACTATTATCTACAGACAAGAATTCTGAAAGAAAGATACTGGCAGTTGAAATTATGTGAAAGTTATTGTAGGATCATTACTAAGCATATTGGAAAGTGTAAGCTATAGCCTGAAACAAGTCTGTGTTTCTATGTGAAACGAAAAGAGCCTCATAAATCACTACTATTTAATACTATGTCATTAAAAAAAGAACTGACGTATAAATCACTAGATGTCTGTATTATTCCCAGGGGGTATGTATGATGTGCACAGTCAGGCTGTCTTTTTTCCCAACATGCCAGTCTGGCAGACTTCACATCTGGATCACTGTTATTATGACAGTCATAACATTTAAAGGGGTATGGTATTCCAGGCACAATTACACAACTTCCAAAACTGGAAATCAATTTTCGAAATTAACTTTAAGGGATTTCTGTAAGTACAGTATATTTTTAGACCTAAGAATATACAATTAACAGACAACAGCACTTAGCATGTCTGTACCTCGTGTAAAAATTTAAAATATACTGTAAGTGTACCTAAATGCAAAGAATAAGTAGATTAGATATATAGTTACTGACTTCCATAACATTAGCTATGCCAGTGTAGTAACTTAAATAAGATTTTAAACTGATAATAACTGCTCATCTACACCTGCAAAAGAACAGAACCTATGACTAAGTTAACATGTACACATGAAAGTTGTGGAAGTCAGAGAGAGATAGTATGGATTTACTCTTGCAATAGCAATTAGACAAAATTAGCACCAGAATGGATCTCACATATGTCAGACAGTCCAACTACTATATATCAGGGTGTGTCATCTAACAGTGAACATTTTAGTCGTGACTCACAATGACATATCTAAATACCCTCTCTGTCTCTTTTACACTCACACAGACACCCCCTCCACAGACACAGACACACGCACACACACACACACACGCAACTACAAAGAACAATTGTGCTAGCGCATATCAATATCTCTTTTATTCTTGCATAATTCTTAAAACTGAACAACTGTTTACACTTCTTTGTAATAGCCTTAGCTTATCAAACATAATCACCAGCTATTTCTGAGCCATTGATGTGACACAACAACACCATGGTAGAAATGCTATTGTTCGGCTTTTGCATGCTTGGTCATCTCTGTACAGTCACCATCTCTTTGCTCATGCAAGACCAACAACAGCCTTTAGTTTATACTAAATAAACGAACACGTCGTTTCTTACTCACACAAGTCTAAACAAGCAAAAGCAAAAGGAGCCAATGCAACAACCAAGTCAAGTCATACAAAGATGATGTTGAAAGGAGAGTAAATAAAGTGTTGTGATTAGAGAAAGGACTAAGTGAAAAAAATAAATCAATAAATAAAATAATAATGAAATGAAATAGCTTCCCCACGCTGATCCTGCCTCTTCCCTGGCTGACTTCCACTCTCTCTTCCATTTTTCCCGCCCTTGTTCTGCTCTTTCATTTTCAACTCATTTTGCTGGCTCACTTTTTCTCCACCACCCCCACCATTCTTTCTGTCACTCTCTGTCTGTCTCTCTCCATGAGCAGACAGGCAGAGACAGGGAGACTGTTGTTGTGCTTGCAGTCTGACACTATCAGCTCATAAATCCCTGTCAACAGCTTGTATGCCTCCTCTTCTCTCTCCCTCCCCGTCTCTTATCCTCCCTCCCTCCACTGGTGGATAAATAGAAGAACCCAGTGACCTGCCAGTGAAGGTTTGACTGGCACAACCAACACACAGACACACACACATTTAGCAAAAACACACATATATACAGCAGATAGATAGATAGATAGATAGATAGATAGATAGATAGATAGATAGATAGATAGATAGATAGCTCTCTTTCTCTTAGTTCCTTCCTCCCTGTCTTTCTTTCCCCCAGGCAATGTTTGCCGGCAGACAGTCGTCTCTGACAAGGGCTTCCTGTGGTTAGGGGTAAACACCTGGGTAATGAGGCCACGCTGCACAACAACCAAAAAAAAAAAAAAAAGATTCACAGACCTCACTCACTGCTGAGTACCATACACTCACAATCGGGTCATGCAGCCACATAGGGCCATACACTCAGTCACACGTGCAAATAAATCTTGCAGAAACACAAGCACAGACATGAATGCACTTAAACACATACATAGCCACACATGCATATAACTGCTTCAGACTGAAAAACAAGGATCAAGCCAAACTGGACATGGATTCAAGATTGCTCTGTTTCTGTACCGTCAGTAATAATTTGTTCTTCAAATGTAGAAACAAATCCTTTTCTAAGTCACGTCAGTAAGAAACTTAGTTTGAATATTTGTAGGAAGTTTGTCAAAAATCCTGACTGGCTGTGATTTGTGAGAGCTACTGCAGGGAAGAACTGCCTGTCTGACTGCAAAGTCACAAAAGGACTTTTCCACTACAGGCAACTTTTTGGCCCATACCTGAACTTGTGTCAGCTATCCAAATTCCTGCCTTTGTCTTTCCACTGTCCTCTATGTTCAGGGAGCAAAATTTTAGCACCCTACAGGAGGTGGTACAAACTAAATTTGGGTGGGTGCTCACATGACTGTGCCAACGTTTGTCTGCTTTTGTGTGACAAACAGAGGCATCCTCACAACTCAACTATAATCAACAATCTGTCTAACTGTAAGTTGACTGTAGAGGGAGCAGCCATACATCGTATTTCTGCAAGTTTTGGGTCTTGCTTGCTCAGCAAGTGTCTGAAAAATTGCTTTTATTTTCTCACTGACAGATTTTGTTGTACTTAACTAGGTCACGGAGTTCTAGTGGGAAAGCAGCTTTTTGTCACCAGAAGAGTTTTTGATGAGCCTTTGAAAGTGCGATCCACTGACCCACCTCTTACCCTTCTTCACATATCATGTAAGACTTGATAAGTAAGTGTGGAAGAGTGGCAACAGAGGAAATCAAATTTTCAAGTATGATAAACGTCCCTGTTCAACGTGGGTCATGAGCAAAGTCGTAATTACACATCTCCTCAGACTAAAACTATTCACACGGAGCTCAGCCATCTGAGCAAACTCTGTATTATGTAAATACAACAACTTTTGATTTGCTGGGATGTATATTTATCACCTTTTCAAGGTATACTCTGCTCTTAGTTATATTTAAGTTATAGTAAGATAAATGCATCCTGGATCTAAAACAAAGGAAAAAAACGGATCATGTGACTGGATCTGGCAGCACACACACGCTTCAAATTTTCACTCTTATGAAGAAAAAAAAAATAAGATGTACTCATTCTCAAAGCTCTGAGGCAAAATATGCAATTTCCCTATCAACTGTAACTAACAGTTCATTTTCATGCCACTCTTGCTTTTTACATTGTGCTTTTATCCAAATTGATTTTGTCACAACAGAATTACATCTTACTGCTCCACTGCTTCAAAATATTGTGTAAGTATCAAAGCCTCAAGAATCTTCCATGTCAAAAGCACTAGAGTGCAAATGATTCACTCAACAATCGTGTTAATCTGTTATCTCTGGACAACAAGGCACAGCCTGCATCTCATGTGTCACAGGAGTAACAGGGAAGCCTGTGGTGAATCATCAGTCCCCTCCACAGTCTTGATAGTTGTTTTAGTTTTGAGGTGGTTTTTAATGGTCTTCATGCAGGCTGTTTTAGATATGGTTAAATTTAGCAAACACACCATGTGCACTGTACAGCCGTATCTGGCTTTGCATGTGTCTGTATGCATATGCTTGTGTGGCCCACGTGTCTTTGTGCGCAAAGGAAATGGCTGACAGTGAAAAATGTGACCAATTCTAATTTTAATTGCCAATGAAAAACGGCCTCTGTATTCGTGGGGTCTGTCCAGATGAACAGAGAGGAAGGGTTTAAGCATGAAAGCATATTCCTTTTCACAATTAAAAAGTGTTTTAACATGACGGCAACCCTTTGAAGTTAGATTAGCAGCAGTATTGAAAAGATCAGCCCCGGCTTTAAACAATGGAAGTTGAATAGGGATAAAGAAATTACTTAACAGAGCCAAAGGTAAAGTTTTCCTTTTGTTGTTCATCTATTTTTCCTTGAATTTGGCCTCATATCAATTTCCGATAGATTTTCTTGTGCAGAGCCACCCATTTTTTATTTTGTTTTAACATAAAATTGCTTCATGTCCAACCTAGGGACTGGATTGAGGGGACCACGGTAGAAAAGAAGAAAACTTAATTTGACAGCACAATTTGAATTGGAGAGAAGGATTTGAAGCCTGGAGTGACAGAAGAAATTGTACGTAGGCACAGCTAAGAACTGTAATCGCAATAAGCCCATATAAGCGTCTTGATTGTAAGGGTCTGAAGCCACGCAGTGGCTGTCTTGTGGAGCAGCAATCTACAAGTACAAGCACACAATGGATGACACACATCCACATGCAAATGCACAACAACAATCAACTGTGGAATTACAAGTTAAAATTCCCATCAATATAAGAAAAAGCCACTCCTTACATAAAGACATAGAAACCCATGGGAAGGCACATGGCTGGAACTGAGAACAGTGTAATTAGAGAGAAAGAGAGATAGGTTAACCCCAGGCACAGAAACAGAAAGACAGAGAGGGGAAGAGAGGTGACAAGGTTGACAAACGTCCCATGTTAATCTGGAAGAAAGAAAACAGAGGAACATGCAGGGCAAAAAGGAGCAAACAGCTGCTAAGGATTTACATGCTGTAAATTATTTATGTAATCAGCTGTAGGAGCACCAAAACAGAGAGAGAGAGAAGGAGAGGCAATAGGAGAAAAAAATCAGGGTTGCAGAAAAAAGAATAGAAGGTGGAAAGCGAGAGAAGTAGACATGGTATTGCTCTAAGTTACAATAAAACAGAAGATGTAACACTTACCCTCACACTCCTGTCTAGACCTCGTGATCTTTCCCACTGAGACTCACTCTGACACACCTGAAACAAACAGTAACATTGTTTACCTACACATGCTATTCTCCAGTGACATGCAAAGCTTCAGATTTCTGCTTTCCAAATGGCAATGAAACATGTGCCACAAGATGATTTTACATATTTTTTGACATGGTGAGATTTAAGACAAAATGCCAAAATTTTATTCATCTTCCTGAAGATTTCTTTACACATGTGCTAATATATGCTTATGATCCATATTGCAAGCCAGACAAACCATGAGAAAAAGTTACTGTGCCTCTACAGAATTATGCATTGAACATTTATTAATTTAAACCCACAGCACCAATAATATTCCCTTTTAGGTCAAGCACATACTGGATGTGCTAGTGTTTCCCACTTTACATTACTGTGCAAAAGTGTTTGCCCCATTCCTGATTTCTTAGTTTTTTTGCATATTTGTCACACTTACATGTTTCAGATCATCAAACAAATTTTAATATTAGTCAAAGATAACCTGAGTAAATACAAAATGCTGCTTTTAAATAATGATTTTGTTTATTAAAGAAAAAATCTATCCGAACCTACCTGGCCCTCTGTGAAAAAATAATTGCCCCCTAAACCTAATAACTGCTTGTGCCACCCTCGGCAGCAAGAACTGCAATCAAGCATTTGTGATAACTGGCAATGAGTCTTTCACATCACTGTGGAGGAATTTTGGCCCACACTTCTTTGCAGAATTGTTTTAATTCAGCCACACTGGAGGGTTTTCGAGCATGAACGGTCTGTTTAAGGTCTTGCCAAAGCATCTCAGTCGGATTTATATCCAGACACTGACTAGACCACTTCAAAATTTTAATTTTGATTTTTTTTTTTTTTTGAGCCATTCAGAGGTGGACTTGCTGGTGTGTTTCAGATCATTGTCCTGCTGCATATCCCAAGTGCTCTTGAGCTTCAGGAGACAAACTGATGGCCGGACATTCTCCTTCAAGATTTTCTGGTAGAGAGCAGAATTCACAGATCCATCACATTACAGCAAGTCGTCCAGGTGATGAAGCAGCAAAGCAGCACCAGACTTTCTTTCTTATTGTTGAATCATGAACACTGACCTTAACTGAGGCAAGTGAGGCCTGCAGTTCTTTAGATGTTGATCTGGGCTCTTATGTGACCTCCTGGATGAGTTGTCGATGCGCTCTTGTAGTAAACTCCTGGGAAGGTTCACAACTGTTCCAAGTTTTCTCATTTGTGGATAATGGCTCTCACCGTGGTTCACTGGAGTCCCAAAGCCTTAGAAATGGCTTTGTAACCCTTTCCAGACTGATCGATGTCAATGACTTTGTTTCTCAGCTGTTTGTTTAAATCGTGGCATGATGTGTTGCTTTTTGAGATCTTTTAGCCTACTTCACTTTGTCAGACAGGTTCTGTTTAAGT
>VUQI01020559.1:29030-42717 GCA_015106735.1 Paratilapia polleni | reverse complement strand
CCCACCCCCCCCCCCCCCCCTCCCCCCCTCCCACGCCCCCCCCTTTTTTTTTTTTTTTTTTCCCCTAGCTTTTATTCCCTCTCGCACTGGCATTATTTTCCACTCAGACACATGCAGCACAGCCATTACTAATCTCTGTTATATGCTCTCCATTTTCATCCTCTCAGAATGGGCTGAATTCCTCCACTGCAAAGGGAAAAAGTTCATAGACTTCGATGAGGTTCGCCAGGAGATTGAGGGAGAGACGGACCGTGTCACGGGGGCCAACAAAGGCATATCTCCCGTCCCCATCAACCTGCGGGTTTACTCCCCTAACGGTGCGAAAGGAGTAACTCACCTTTCCTCTTTTCATTGCCAAGTACCAGTATGCAGTAACACTTCTGAATCAAAGTAGAACGTGACAAGCAGTGAGTCATCATACTCTCGCTTCTTGTTTGAATAGTTGGCAGATAATGTTTTTTTAAAAGTGGGTCATTAGAAACAAAGAAGATGGTTTTGCTAGTGGAATTATTACGCTGGATGTGAATGAGTTACGATGATGTGAAAAGGAGGCCGTTAACCAGATAATTTAAAGGCTCTGTGTTGATATGGTTGAATATGGAATATTCAGATATCCTCTGCTGATATATCTGCTGATGTAGTTTGCACTGTAAAATGCAGGCAATCGTTTATAACCAAAGACTCAGTTACCATTTATAACCAGTTTATGAAATGATGGACTAGTTAATTTAGCTTCTGGCCTTATGTGACCTTCTGTCATCAAACTGATAATGTAAATTGTTTTTCATTTTAAAACTAATAGCATCAGCTTCTGTGTTGAAGAGATAGGCGACTAGTTTATTGACTATGGATAAAAAAATAAAAAAAACTATAATTTTACAGCACACTATTTACCTGATTTAGTATTCAGATGAAACTTGTTCTCCTATTGTTTCTAGCATGTAGAATGGTATTGCTACAAAATTACTACAAAAGTTTAGCTCTTGGTAGTTACACCATCTGTTAGCAAGTTTAAAATGAGCCTTATGTATATTATAAGTGTCTGCTAAGTGGAGATTTAGGCATCAATGAATTTAACTATGTTGCACGAAATATTTCTTTAACACAAAGCCTAGCTGTCATATTTACACCAGTTAGCAGCCAACTGCTGAGTAAACGAATGAATTGACAAAATTAGCTAGCTCGCTAATAAATATTATAACCTGACCTGAAAATTGGTTAAAATGCTTTTTAATAATGATTAAACAGATTAAATGCAAAACATTATTATTAATGTTTGACCAATCTGTTTGGTTAAGCAAGTATAATCTCATATTTTCCCGTTATTCTGAACAGCATTAATAGTTAGCTAGGTTTATTATAAAGCCTTACCACAGAAAATTGTGATTCACACTTTCTTTGGTTCATGTCACAAAACATTGGCTATTTTTAAGATTTAATTGTGATCCCTAATAATAACTTATGAGCTAAAACTATCTTGTAGTTAGTAGAAGCGTCCGTCACAAGGTATTTACTCACATATTTTTTAGCTGTTAGCTATAATTTCCTGATTTATGTTATGGTATGTCAGTGCTGCCTACTTATTTAGTCACTGTTGAGCAGACTGAGAAATGTAGCCAGATTTCACAGCATATGTTTTTTTCCAGCTGTAAATGCCATGTTCAAGGTACAGGGAACCACGATAGCTAAATGAATGTAGGACTAGCTGCAGATTACAGAAATGTCAAACAAGTATGGCCAGTTCTTATATTGCATTCCTCTGGTTGTGTAGTATTGAACCTGACTCTCATCGACCTTCCGGGGATCACTAAGGTGCCAGTCGGAGACCAGCCCGCGGACATCGAGCAGCAGATCAGGGACATGATCATGCAGTTCATCACCAGAGAGAGCTGCTTGATCCTGGCTGTCACTCCGGCCAACACTGACCTGGCCAACTCTGATGCCCTGAAACTGGCAAAGGACGTGGACCCCCAGGGTAAGGCAAGGATGCTGGGGTAAGCACCGGATATTGGGAATAAAAGAGGCTGTAGCAAAGATGTAGAAAGAGAAACTGAAGGAAATGAAGTCAGTACAAATTGGCATTGTGGTTATTGTGCCAGCCTTAACAAGACATTGAATATCTGTCAGTTGCAGGGTGGGTGCTCAGTGTCTGACCTTGTGCTTTGACCGCTCTGAATGTGGAAACAGGATTTCTCCGTAGGGATTGATGAAGTGTCAATTTTTATTAGAAATGAGGGGCTGAGAGGAGAGGAGAATGGAGATGAGGAGTGCACGAATCAAACAATAAACAAGGAAAGGAAAAGAGAGAAGGGGAAAAGAATGTCTTAAGTTATGTGGTAATAAAGTTAGACAGATAAAGGTGAGGGTAAGAAAAAACTGGGTGAGATGAATAGAAATGGTAAGAAAGGAGGAAGGAATCCACTTAATTTAATGGCAAAGAGTTTGACCTTCAGACAGGAGAGGAGGACGCAGAAGTGAAGAAGAGGGTGAATTAGCTACGAAGAGGACCTGAACAAAGTAACCTTGTGAGAAGGATGAATTATATCAGACAAGAAAGGTGAGATGAAGGAATACAGGAGGAAAGCAGAAATACAGAAATGATGCTTTAAGTAGGAGGGAGGAAGAAGAACAAAACAGGGTAAGAGGGAAGCAATAAAGGAGGGAGAGCTGGATACAAATCTGGATTAGGGCCCAGACCTTCATGAGCCCCAAATGGGAACATTTAGTATAAAGGAGAATAAACAATAAATATGTAGTTTATTGTAATACGAGGCAGATGTGCAAAGTCTGTAAGTATTTTTGCCATATGCTCAGTGTGAGGACTGTATAATTTTGCACTGTAATAAATACAGACAGACACAATAGTCTGTCTAAAGGGATGTTTTTAAGGTTTTAGAGTTAGGTCCATAATTTTGTTGGACACCACCAGAGTGGATCAAACAATCAATGTGGGACTGAAGTGCAGACTTTGAGCATTAATTTAATGACTTTGAAAAAAGTGTTGTATTAACTGAATTACAGCCATTCTTATGCATAGTCTCCCATTTTCAGAGGCTCAAAAGTAATTGGACAATTGACTGACAAGTCAATTGTCCAATTACAAGTCCAATTACAAATTTAATGGTCAGGTGAGGCCTGTTCCTTTGTTATTCCATGACAAATTAAGCAGATAAAAGATCTGGAGTTGATTCAAATTGTTGAATTTGTATTTTATAGCTTTTCACCATAATTTTAAATATGAGGCCCAAAGAGATGTCAGTGCAAGTGAAGGAGGCCATTATTAGGCTGAAAACCCCAAATGACGCTACCAGAGAGACAGCAAAAACTTTAGGAGTGGCCAAATCAACAATCTGGTTCATTCTTAAAAAGAAGGAATGCACTGACCAGCTCAGCAACACCAAAAGTCCTGAAAGACCACAGAGGACATCTAAAGTGCATGATGACAGAATTATTTCCATGGTTAAGAAAAACAACTTCATAATATCTAACTAAGTCAAGACATGATAGAGGCAATGTTATGACATGGGCATGTATGGCTGCCAGTGGAACTAGTGTTTATCGATGATGTGACTGCTGATAGAAGTAGCAGGATGAATTGTGAGGTGTACAGGGCTGTACTCTCTGCTCAGATTCAGCCAAATGCTGCAAAACTGATCAGACGGCACTTCACAGTGTAAATGGATAACGCAAAGCCAACGCAAACTGCAAAAGCAGCCCAAGGGTTTCTCAAAGCAAAGAAACTGGATATCCTTCAAGTCAGTCACCTGATCGCACCCCAATAGAGCATGCTTTTCAGTTATTAAATACAAAACTGAAGGCAGCGAGACCCACAAACAATCAGCAACCGAAGGCAGCTACAGTAAAGGCCTGGCAGACCATTTCAAGGCAGGAAGCACAGCATTTGGTGATGTCCATGAGTTCTAGACTTCAGGCATCCAAATATTAAAAACAATCCATATATTTTTTGTTTATTTATGCACTTCAATCACATATTGATTGATCTAAAATCCACTGTGGTGATGTACAGAGGCTAATTTACAAAAATTGTGTCTTTGTCCAACAAATTATGGACCTATATGTATGGATAAAGAGTGACCCGAAATATGATTCCACCACATCCTCCCTCTTCCCATGACTTTTTGATGCCCTTTCCAGGTCTGAGGACTATTGGAGTGATCACCAAACTGGATTTGATGGATGAGGGCACAGATGCCCGCGATGTCCTGGAGAACAAACTGCTTCCACTTCGAAGAGGTGTGTGTTTGCTTTATAGTGATCTATCCTAGCCAGCTTCTATTTGCCTATTGTCATTTCTCTTCTCCTGCAGTTTTTCCACCCTCAAATGTTCTCTCTGTGTTCTTATTCTCAGAATCAAATGACCATGCCCATGTTTTACATGCTTTCATCTCCATTTCTCGTTTCTGTGTTTATCTTACCGGTGCAGTCGCTGCTAGGATTCTCATTTTTTTGTATTCATGTTTGTTCATTCCCAGGTTACATCGGAGTGGTGAATCGCAGTCAGAAGGATATCGATGGCAAGAAGGACATTAAGGCAGCTTTGGAAGCTGAGAGGAAGTTTTTTTTGTCCCACCCAGCATACAGGCACATGGCTGAGAAAATGGGCACCCCACGCCTGCAGAAAGTGCTCAACCAGGTAATCATAGGTTCCCTACCAGTGCTTTCCCACAGTGCACTTTACATAATTAACAAGAGGGCGGCCTACTTTCTTTTTTTTTTGCTTCCATTGTAGAACACATCAGTGTGGGTGATATAAGACTGTTAGTAGATGGAAAACACGCTCACTCTTTCTAGTTCAGCTCCTAATAATTTATAAATTCACTCAGGGAGACATTCCACTTTTTCTCTGCAATGTTATTGAATGAGTGTTTGGCTACATCCTCCTGGATTACAGTTAAATATATAGTCTTGACAGTTATTATTCTGTTTAGCCAAAAAATGCCAATGATGTAATAATTAGAAATAGCGTCATGTGATTTTAATGTTGTTTATATGGTGGTTTTGTGTCTCTAAAGCAACTGACCAACCACATCCGGGACACCCTGCCAGCTTTCCGCAGCAAGCTGCAGTCCCAGCTGTTGGCTCTGGACAAGGAGGCAGAGGAATACCGGGGATACCGACCTGATGACCCGTCTCGCAAAACCAAGCAGCTGTTGCAGTCAGTACCCCATTTTTCTCACGGCAAAAGCATTTAGATTCGATTTTGTTGGCAGGAAATGTGTTTACTGCAGAAATCCTTTCTCTGTCTCATCTTTTATTTTAGATATCGTGAATCATTGTTCATTTATTTTTATTTTTATTTTTATTTTTTTTGTGTGTTTCAGGATGGTGCAGCAGTTCTCTGTGGACTTTGAGAAGAGGATTGAAGGTTCGGGGGACCAGGTGGACACGGTGGAGTTGTCTGGTGGAGCAAAAATCAACCGCATCTTTCATGAGCGTTTCCCCTTTGAGCTGGTCAAGGTGATATACTGATGAAATCAGTAGATGAAATAAGATGCAATCACATGACCTGTTTCAAATACAAATTGTGCTTAAAAAAAAATCATATTAGTGCAGCCATCTTACACCCATAGTCCATCCATCCATTTTCTTCTGCTTATCCAATTCAGTGTCGCGGGGGTGGCTGCTGGAGCCTATCCCAGCTGCCATAGGGCGAGAGGCAGGGTACACCCTGGACAGGTTGCCAGTCTGTCGCAGGGCCCCCTTTAACACCATTTCAGGAAATTGTGACCATTTACAAGAATTCAAAGCTTTAAAACAACATTTTTTTATGTCAATTGTTTGATTAAATAGGATGTAATTAATAGGGCGTGTATCTTTTTTAAACCTACCCCTCCCTCTGAATTTCTCAACTGAGGGCATGACCCCTTGTCCTCAGTTGTAGCTTTGGCCTGCATTTTTTTGTCTTGTTTCAACATAATGACACTTGATAAAAGCTTCTCAAACACTGGAATCTGCATTTGGAACAACAGAAACAGGGACACCCCTCATTTTTCTTTCTTATTTTAAGAAAATGTAAGTTTTGAAGCATGAATATGACTAAATTACATCTTTTTCAGCCTATTTCTTTCTTTGTTTTCTTCCTCTGATTTTCTTTTGAATGATCCCTAAATAGTTTCAGTATTATCAATGCGTCTTCAGATTCACAGTGCAGCATGTTCTCACTTTAATCTTTCAGCATGAAGAGCTCTTGCGCTCTTCGTGCTGTCTCCCATCTATTACGTTTTGTTCACTTCTGTTTTCTCTTCCTCTCTGTTTCCCTCAGATGGAGTGTGATGAGAAGGAGATGCGTCGCGAGATCAGTTATGCCATCAAGAACATCCACGGTATCAGGTAGGGGTTTGTCTACCAGGCTGGAATATGATACTGCCTAAACTAGGTTTTTGTTCCCACAATCCACAGTACAGTCCCACATCCACTTGCCAAAAGTTGCGCATGCCAATTTTTCTCCATCAAGCACCCAGTTCCTCTAAAATTTTGAGTCTGTGCTCTGCTTACAACTTACTGCCTGTGGCCAGAAGAGATATTCACATTGGTATGGTGAAAAATTACCAGCATTTGAATTGGGTTTGTGAAAAGGCCTGAAAGTATGAAATTTATGAGAATTTATGAACTGGGGTGGAGCACGCCTTTCTTTTATAATGTTCAGTCCGGGCTGTGTGTGCTTCTATACAGATTCAGCAGCGGTTAGCCACCGCAACCAAAAAAATTGCCACCCAAGCGAGAGAGAATCTGACATTTAAGGCACCACCACATTTTGAGCCTGAATTCCTTCTAAAAACAAAAACAGGTCTACAGTGACTCACATCAGTAAAAGATGGTAATGATCTATTTAATGTTGTAACCACATGTGAAGGCTGTGGTTACAACTTGCTGAATCAAAACACAAATCAAAAGCAGGGATATATGTGGAACCAAAACAAGTCCTACTACTACTACATCAAAGGACATATTGTGTAATCTTGTTACTAATATTCATCATCTTTTTTCTTGTATTCTTTATGGGATTCAGGACTGGACTTTTCACCCCAGATATGGCGTTTGAGGCCATCGTGAAGAAGCAGATCATAAAGTTGAAGGAGCCTTGTGTCAAGTGTGTGGACATGGTCATCCAGGAACTGATTAACACCGTACGCCAGTGCTCTAACAAGGTAGCTCTTCTACTTATTGACATTCTTGTATTGCAGTAATACTACCAGCTTAATGTTTAGGTTGAAATTTCATTGTCATTTTTTCTATTATTTACTGTATTATTTCAAATTCATTATGTAGAAGGAGTGATAAGTTGTGTGATGTGTTTTCAGCTGGAATGCTTCCCCAGGCTGCGCGAGGAAACTGAGAGAATTGTGACTTCTCATATCCGAGACAGAGAAAGTCGGGCCAAGGACCAGGTAACACTTGCTGTTGTGGACACACTCATATTTTTTGTTTGTTTTTATCAAGGAAGTTCTTTGTATACTGCAGAGTCTAGTAGCCAGCTTTTCTTCATATGGAGAACTTTATTTTCATATTTGTTATTATCTAAGATTACAAACAAGGCAATAATTATGAAAAAATATTACAGTATACCATATGAAAAATAATATATTTATAGAGATAGTTGATCAATATTGAAAATAAACCTTCGTTCCTGAAAGTTACATAAGAAGATCCATACCATTATTCATGATCCTATAGTTAGTGGGCAGTTAGCTTAGTTTAGTACAAAGACTGGAAACAAGAGTAAAAGATTAGCCTAGCCCTGTCCCAGTTCTAAAAAAGTTAGCACCTCTGGAGCTTACTATTATATCTGACTTATTTAATCTGTATAGAAACTAAAGACACATTTTGGTTTTATGTGCTTATGTGCTAGCCCCAAGCTAGCTGCTCTCTATTTAAATTCTTTGTGCTAAGAAAGGCTAACCAAGCTACATATGGTCCAGTTTTAGTGAGTGAAATTTTATTTGTATGCTACTTAGCACTAATTAGCAAGTATCTGTATCTCTATGATGTCAGTCTATACCTGGTTAACCAGTATTCCTAGCACTAGGTTAAACATTAGCACTCCATCTTATCATCCAAATATGGTCACTTACAGCTCCAAGAAACCAACATGGTGACGGGCAAAAGCTAAAATTTGAGACTTCTAAACCGGGCTTCACAAACCAGTGGGTGACATCACAGTCCATCTTTTAAATACAGGCTTAGCTGCATATAGACTGCATAGAAATTAGTATGGTTTCAGTTCTCTTGTCTAATTCAAGAAAGCCAATAGGCATATTATTTCCCAAAATGTCAAACGTGCACAACGATAAATATTCTGTTTTTTTTTTCAGGTTCTGCTGTTGATTGACATCCAGCTCTCTTATATCAACACTAACCACGAAGACTTCATTGGCTTTGCTAAGTAAAGAGTCAATCTCCTAGCTTAGCTCCACCATGATAAATTTTTTAATACTGCTCTTGTCAGTCTAGTGAAAACAAATGCTTAGAAACTCCTCTTTTACGCCGTCACGTTTGTCACCTTCTCTTTTCTCTGTGTTTACCTTTCTTCTCCCCATCAACCCGGCATCGCTGTTTTGTTGTTTCTCTGCGGCAGCGCACAGCAGAGGAGCAGTCAGACTAATAAGAGCCAGAGTTCAGCAGGAAATCAGGTGAGCATTTGTCACGTCTTGTGTGTCAAACAGTGGAGGTCGAGGGAGTACTGCACACCCACACAGCGGCAAGATGGCTACTGCAAAGAAAATACAAAGAGCTGAAATGAAAGAGATCTAGTGCAAAGTACTCTCTTTCATTTGAGTAAACCTTTTGCTTTGCACAAAAATTATGTTATATGCATTTTACCTTTGCACTTTTTAGATTTTATTATTATTTAGTTCTCTTCAAGTCATGCATGTTGTATTATGTTATAACTGGGCACCAATTTTGAACAGTGTGCTTTATTTTATTTTATTTATTTTTTGCTTCCTTTAGCTTAGTGAAAGAATCACTTTGGGTTCTATTACTTTTTGCCACCATCATCACTGGTGTTGTTGTTGTTGAGACATTTCCCTTTGTTTGAACCCCTCCTGTGTCATCAAGGTGCCACTTTGCATTTCATCCCCATCCCTTAGTGAGAATCTCAGCTGCCCTGTTAGCTGGGTGTCTGTTGGTGAGTATTGCTCATTGTGGGTTATGGTTTGCAATGTCATTTGTGCCTGCAGTAACACCTCAGCCCATTGCGTGGTGCTCTCCAGCACTGCCACATAAAAACATTTTCCCATTTTCCACTCCAACAGGTAAAGAATGCTAATTGGCTGTGTACGCTTCTGTTGGGCAGGGGCTAATTCTTTAAAACAAGTTGCACTAGAAAATTTGCCATTTTTTAGTGCCACACGGTGTCTAAAACCCCCACATCCCTTCCTGTTGTAGGCCTCCTCTCCTCCCGCATCAGGCCTGATCGTAAGAGTTTACTCTTTAATAATTGTGTACTTTCTAACACCGCCTACACCCACCAAGGCCCACAGACTATAGGGGGTTACCAGCTAGACATATAATAGTCAAAATTTTCTTTGGTATGGGTGTTAAAATAAATCTCTAAGATCAGAAGTGTAAAAAAAAACAACAACATGCAATTCTGTTTAGTATCCTGCCATGTTTCAGCTACAAAACAGCTCTCTCATTTGTGCCTAAGACACAAAGGCTTTGTAATGATTTGGGTAACCTCCTTAGTGAGTCTTAGGCGGTGCAAGACTGACAGTAATCTAACCTAATAATCACTTGGCACTGTGCCCTCAGGCCTGTTTATGTAGGGCTTGTAGGGTTAATACACCACAGAAGACACACACACATGCTTTATTGTGTGCTTGAAGCACTAAACACAACGGTCACTTAACCACCTAACACGGGCCTTCGCTTGTGGCATTGTGAACACAGTGAATGAGATTGCACTGACACACAGTCACATGCTAGGCTCTGCAGTGAGTCACAAAGATCCAATGACACACCTAACCTGACCTTCACACACATTTCATCACAATCATGCTTTGGTGATTTGCACTAATTTACTGTATCTGGACCTGTCTTGAAAGGCGGATGAGTCGTTTATTATAAGGGCCATGTCATTCTCTTTTTTTATACATAGTTTATGTTTTTACCTTTTTTTTTTCAGTAGATCTGTTTCTGAGTTTCTGACCTTACCCTCCCCTCAGGTCATCCGCAAAGGCTGGCTGACCATTAACAACATCAGCATCATGAAGGGAGGAGCCAAGGAGTACTGGTTTGTGCTGACTGCCGAGAGCCTCTCCTGGTTCAAGGATGACGAGGTAAGTTTAAAGCAGCTACAATCAGTAATTTTATGTAATAATGTTTTCAAGTAGTTTAAATCATATATAAGACCTTTTGACTTAGAATATGTATGCTTTGCCTGAAAGTGCTTAGATTTTATCACATATTTACCTCAATATAAAGATAGACTGGGGTAAAAGACTTAAAGATAACAGCCTGACGTTATGCAGAAAGGAGGCAGCAATCAACTTTATACATGCTAGTGGTGGACTCAGATCTCTGATCAAAAAGAAATTTTATTTTATCATTTTTTCAATTATCATTGAGAATATCAAATACAGACCAACAGCAGCATACTGGTTTTGTAGTTAAGCACACCATTTGCACCACAAGCCTGCATGAACAGCATGCAGCATTTGGTCCGTCCTGCTGGCTTATCTTGGCGGGCTGATGTCTATCTGCCTGTCTGTGCCTGCTGTACAGGTTGGAGGATATTCTGCACAGCAAGTGTAGATAGGCAGACACACTGCAACTCCTTCAGCCAGTTGGTGTTGTTGCTGCTTGTTTATTGGGCCTTGTTTGGTCTCTTGCCGTGGTACAGTTCCAAGAGGGATTCACAGAGCAGAGCATGTGTGCGAAAAGAGGAATGCACAGAGACAGTGCCATTCTCTGCAGCCTTCATTATAACATATGTGCTTCCAATTCAGTGTCTTTCAAATTATCCCAGGGCCAGTTTACTATTTTTAAGCATTTAGGCATTGCTGAGCAGTATATCATCACCATGATGGAGCAGTTTACTGTATGAGTCACATATGTGAGGAGTTTGGCTATAGTTCTGTCATTCACTCAGTCTTTCCATTCATCTTCTGTTTTGTCTCGGCGTTTCCCCTCCTTTCCTCCTTTCTCTCTTTCTTCTCTCCCCACCTCTTTCCACTGGGAGTTTAGGCATTCGCTTCTTCTTTGCGAATTTGGAGCAGGCCCAAATCCCAACCAAATGTTCACTCACAGACACCCAAAATATATGAAAGCACACTCAGCCCTTAGACAGCACACGGGCCTGCGCAGCCCGGGGTCCAAAGATTGTCATTTGAGACGTTAGTGTGGTAATGTAGGAAATTATAGACTCGGCTGGCTTTGCCTTGTATATTTCTGTTTTACACTCTGTGAACTTTCTATAGTCCCGTTGCATGTGCACATGCGTAGATGCACATACACATATTTACACCCCCCCCTTCTTAATGTGGCTGGCAGTTACTTTGAAACTGCTCACATTCTTGGCAGGAAAATTATAAGTTTGCAATCCAAACATGAGCCTCTAGTGTTGCGGTGAAGAGAAACCCCTCGCTTAAATATCAATACCCTCCTCAAGCCCCTATTCTGACCTTCAACATCCTTACTAGTCACTTAATAACAGTCACTTTTTAATCCTTTATATGCGTAACACTTATATGTGTCACACTGAGCAGCAGAGCACCAGCACAAGTAAATAAACTGAATAATCACTCTTAACTGAAGCCATATTTATGAATATAGATCTATGTGCACTGGGGCTTTTGCTGCTGTTTTACTTGCATTATCAAACTTTTCCTATCAAACTTTAGTATTTAGCATTTGACACCTTAGAAATCTACTATAGAGCCTTTGTCCTTTGCCTCACAGTCTTCCAGTTCCATTTTGACCACCCACTGAAATAACTTCCCTGGAGGTGTCTGACTGTATTTTCAAACTCCACTTGATTGATTGGCCCTTCGTTCCTTTGGCCTGTGTTTGATGCTTTGCAGCCACATTTGCTCCCCCCCCTTCCAGAGGACCACATCTTCATCAGAGCACCAGGCTAGCAGCCTGAACATTTACTCATTCATGCCATAAATTATGCGAGCTTGTGGGTTACAGCTTCTGTTTCATTTTAAACATTTGGGCTGGAAATATTGATTTTTTTTTTTTTTTAACACCCTGGTTTTTCAAAGCTGCAGTTAGTGTTGAAAATTGGTGACATATGTTTATTCCAAAAAGAATCGAAAAGGAAGTGGTGAGTGTTAGAGTGCACTTAGGACAAAATACAGATGGATACAGAGCAAATACAGACTGCAAACAGATTAAAAACAGTAAAGAGTGAGGAGAAAGCAAAAGATGCTAGAAAAAAAACAAAAAAACAACACGCATGTCGGAGACCTGAAATGGAAAGAAAGAGAGAGAGGAAGAGACACAGAAAGACAGACTGACAGGAGAGGGTCCATGCCCAGTCTAACCAATGTGCAGACTACTGTACACCAGTATGACAATGAACAGGTAGTCTGAACACTGGGTGGACGGAGCCGGAGTAAGAGCCAGGCCTTGTGCGCCGTTTTCTTGCTTTCCCAGATGCTTGTGGCTCTGTCGCCTGTGCCCTCCCTTCGCCTCTCTCCATTTTGGCAGGATCCAGTGTATCGAAAACTTTTCAAAAGTGCGATTTGTCTCGTCCGCGTTTGCCGCTTTCCCCTTTCGGTTTTTGGTTCACATCTCTTGTTTATTTGTTTTGGTGGGCGTTTAGCTCAGGGTCCCCTCGCGGTCCGGTTTGGTCACGCCGACCATGAAGAGTATCCAGCCTTGACGTGGCATATTCGCTCAGACGACCGGGACAGACTGGCTACACGTTCAGGGAGGGGATATTACAAAAAAGAGGGAAAGACAGAGACGGAGGGGGGGGAGTAAGTGAGTGAGTAAGTGAGAAAGGGAGAGGAAGGGAGAGGAAGAGGGAGGGGACCTGTGTGACCATATATGGGTTGTAGTGACCCCTTGGGGAATACAACACAGAAGGGTCTGCAGAGTTTTCCTGTCTCTTCTTCTTCTTCCCTCCTCATCTCCTTTAATTCTTACCTGCGAGCATCTACCACCACTTTCCAGACCGTCGCACCACATGTGGGCTTTCTCCTGCAAATCTTTTGCAAATCCACTTCAGCGTTTCTTCTTCTTGGTCTCTCCTCCTCCTCCTCCTCCTCCTCCTCCGGCCGCCATCTCTTTAACTTCGCCCTCCTTCCCTGCTTCTCTGTGTGCTGCTAAGCACTACCAGATGTTGAGTTTTAACGCCAGGCTGTCATTTAATCTCTCTCGCTCTCTCTCTCCCTCCTTCAAAAAAAAAAAAAAAAAAAAAAAAAAAAAAAAAAAAAAGGGGGCACAGGATTAATCTTCCAGTCAACTTATCTTTTTTACAGAGATTTCCTTATTTTCTATACCAACCTGAACAATAACTTAAACTGAACATTCACAGGATAAAGAAAACCCAGATATGGTCACTAAAAGCAAACCCTGTACCAAGAGTATATCCTTTACAGGGATAACCACTATAAGCACTGCCAACATGAGGCCAAGGTGACCCAACTTACCCAGCTCTTCTCTAAGATTGACCAGCTCCTGGGACAGCTCCCTGCACTGCTGCGTGGCTTCA
>VUQI01020559.1:0-18938 GCA_015106735.1 Paratilapia polleni | reverse complement strand
AAGGGCAGAGGGGGGAGGGAAAAAAAAAAAAAAGAAAAAAAAAAAAAAGAGCAAAAATCTCTTAATCCTCTGTAAAGTCAGCCTTCAGCTATTCACCAAACACATGAATCTCCCAAAGCAGCAGCATCTCCAAGCTGGATGATGGCAGTGCTGTAGCACAGCCAGGATGCCAGGGAAGAGAGTAGAGGGGGTGGGGTTGGGGAGCAGAAAAAGGAGTGGGAGGAGCAAACAGCAGAACTGCAGCCAATGGGAGTTTAATCGAGCCCCGACTCTTCCTCTCATTTACTCTCTTTCCCTGTGTCACCAGCAGTGAGATAGCAATAGATAACAGGCAGCTCATGGCAAGGTCAATCAGTACGCTGACAAATAAAGTGTTATTTAATAAAGTGTGTTTTCCAGCATGGCTTCTGCTCAACTATAAACACAGACATAATGCAGTGACTCCATGAAAGACAGGAAGACACAAGAAACCCCAAACTTTCCATCAGGCACTGTGTATGAATTGCAGGGAGCAAGTCTAAGTCCAAAGTTGGGTTGACTAATATGCCACAAGTTCCTCACAGCAGTGCAAAGCATGAAATTATTAGTCATTAGTAGACACCATTCAGGGCTTAGGAAAATTAAACACTAACGTCTCTGCATGATTTGTTTGATAAATTCATGTTTGTATTTACACTTACTATACACATTTTAAATAGAAGCTAGATCAATCAATGAGCCATGAGAGAACAGTGCTGTCTGAAGACAATACAATTACAATGTTATAGTTTAACAGGTCTATATTTAGAAAATTGAACTTTAACTTACTAATCAATCTATGTACAGTATCTGTTGCTGTTATACTACAATATCAGTGCTTTGTAATAGTATACAAAGCACTGTGATACTGTTGTTCCACCCCACTGTCATGCGAAACAAAGCCTACACCCCTGACAAACAATGTTGACATTTTGTTGAAACTTAGGTATTACAAACAGTAAATGAAAAGGACTTTAAAACTTCTGTTAAAAATGCTCAACAATGAAAAGAGAAAACTCTTACCATGCCCACCCAGTGTTGGTCGAACAAGTCTTGCAGAAGCTGTCTTTATGAGAGGACTGATTATAGAATTTGATGCTCCTTTTCCTGTAGAAGCAGCAGGCGTGTTTACCGTGGTCAAAGCTGTTACAAGCACAATATCAAGGTAAGAAACAAGGCTGGAGTTAATCTGCCCCATAATGAAGAAGGCACGCTGGCAACTGAGTGAATGGCAACTGTGAATCGTAGACAGCTTTTAAGTTAGAACTAGTTCAAGGGATTGATCAAAGTTCAACTGACCAACAAAGAAAAAGACAATTTAATTTAATCAAGATGAAAGAGTCCTCATCAAGTATCATCACCACACTATACAAACAACATTGACCAGTTTACATCTTAAGTCACATTTAACAAGGCCGTTAAAAGATACAAAAATCAATGCCTCATTCACAGAGCAACCAATGGTCATTCAAAGAAGACTTAAATTTAATCACAATTTACAGTTAATGACTAAACAAAAATGTGTATACAAGTGGAGGTGTGATCTTACTTGGTCCAGTGTTTTTCCCAGAGATTGAGATGAGCCTCGCTTTCAGTACCATAGATTTGAATGGGGTTGCTTTATGTGCAACTCCTCCAGAAACTGTTGTACAATTAGAGACATGTTGGTTAAATTCTGCAAAGTATGCTGTGACATTCTGAATGTGTCGAGCACTAGAAATTCACTGGCCATTAGAATAACAACTAATGATTTGTCAGAAAGTCATTTGAAACAAACAAACAAAACAGTGTGCCGATATCTAGCATGACAAACGGTTAAAACGTCCAAACTGAAGAGATCCAAAACAGTAAATACTTCACCATGGAAACCCCAGTTATGAGTCAACTGCCAGTCCCACTTACTTCTCCAAAGCTTTCTATCTTTTCCATTAAATGCAGCTAACAAAGGGATGATACAAAAGCGATAGGATCCAATGAGCAGGCAGGTCAAAAGGGTGAGATCACAGCTGGATGCTGCACTGCCTTGTGTAAGTAAAGAAGAATTGTTGAAAACATGAGTTGGAAATTCAGTCCAAGTGCAGCTTCGAAGCCCGGTGTAGTCAGCCATTGGTTTTCAATCAAAAATGGAAAAGCACTCTTTTTATCCACCTCAGACAGCATCAGTTGTAGTGTATGTCTGATCCTTCTCCTCCAGGCAACACTGTGTGTTAACTAGAGTGGAATAGAACCCATTGCCATGACAACCACCCAAAGAGGGGGGGGGGTCCCCCTGTTAGAAAACTAAATCCTCTCAGCCAATCAGAGACATTGCTCCATCCATTCATATGATACATCAGTAAGCTCTTATTAGCCATTCAGAGCTCCAAAACAGATTACCCTTATAATACAGATGATATGCCACCAGGTGGAGTTCAGTTTATGCATTCAGGTTTTTGAGATATGTTTAAAGTGTCCTTTCAGATTTCAGATGCCAAGCTCGTATATCTTGGCAGATGTGGAGGTATTGCTATCAGATTGCCAAAGGGGAAAATTCAGTCCTAGCCCAGGCCTAAAAGTGGGTCACCATTTAAACAGCAGCCCCTCCCTGCCTGGTCCACATGTGTCCTTAAAAACCCCCAGTAAACATCATGGGCTAATCCTTGAAAACAGCTTGAATAAAACTGATTTTATACCTTTATGTAACAGCACATGGTGACTATTTCTAGAAATAATATCCTATTTCTCAAAGCTATGCAAAATTCTTATTAAGCTCACCTTGTGTTTTCCCAGTGCCTTGACAAAGCTCATGTTGAACAGTGATTTCAGTAAGGCCCCTAGAAGGCCCAGAAGTCTTGCGTGGTAGTTTACTAACAGGAGTGGAGGGAGGACCCATAAGAGAGGGCCGAGTGGGAGTCTGAGGAGGTCGGAGTCCATTCAGCTGGGACTTAATGTTTGCTGCTGAGGCAGATCCAAGGGAAGACTCTCCTATTGCCTGTGCTCTCTGACAGCCTGGGAGGGAAATAAGGTCAGCAGCATGAACCACTTTATTAAGGACAAGCTCACTGGTACATGCAGAGTGATGTTCAACAGGTATTTTAGATATGTCAGATCTAGATAAAGTAAAAACTAAACATTTAAAGCTAAAAAAAACAAAACAACAAAACAAAAACACATTCAACTCCACAGAAACTAGAGTCAAAGTGTGACTTTCATTTTTAATAGTCACTGAAATTTACCAATATTACTAACTACAAATATTTTCAATTTTAAAAATCAACCACAAAAAATGTTGTAATTCAAGGTAACTGTATCTTGTATGCACAGCTGGAACATGACAATTTGCTGCACTGAGAGCAACTGCTTCAAACACTCTGCCCTCCTTTAAAACCACTGCTGACCTCAAAACCTCCCTTTCCTTCCCCTGTTTTCCAATGTACAGAAGGGCTTCCCATCAGAGAAGAGTCTCCCTCCTTTCCCCAGGATTTCTCTTACTATGTATAGCAGTAGCACTGAGGGAACTATCTATTTATGCCAAACACCTGGATAAGAGACTGGAGTTTACATCTGTTTCCAACACTGATGACAGATCATCAGGAGACAGGGCCAATAAAGAAACTGCTTAATGTCACCCTCTCATGGAAAGGCTTTGTTAGAACAACCTACATAATTCTAGTTTAGAGTAGCATGTCTAGCATGGAAGCCACACATCCAAGCAGTAATTTAAATAAAACTATTCATTTTTGTGGTTCCACAGTGTAGGGGTTTACACTGGTTACAGGGTTGCTGGTTTGATTCCAGCAGGAGACGCAAATCCCCTTTGGGGTTGTGTTGGGAAGGGCATCCAGAGTAAAACTCAAATCAAAGCATGCATTGCTACCCGCTGTGGGGGCTCCTTGTGACAAGGAAGCAGCTGAAAGCAGATTTCTATTCATTCGCTGCTGTCATTTTTTTCCTGAAATAATGGGTGAAAACTACTGATACATGTTTGTAGTCTTGCTGTACCAGTTAGACTATAACTTCCTAAAAACCATTAAACGGTGGTGCTTTGAACCACAAGGTTAAAAAGACCTATTACACAATTCTGTTTACATAACAGAGGAAAAACTAGTTAGGAAATCTCTAGGCTCTGCTTTGTCTAAGGCTGGTCACATGGCTGTTGAGGGTATTGATTGTTATCTGCTGTCTATCATTTTAAGCTGTTAACAGGCCAACTTTGCTTTCTGCAAGACACTAAACTATAACTTTTAGTGTCTTGATGCATGCTCAATCATCCAGGTAAGGAAATCCCAGAAGGTTGATTCTGTTCATCTGGACGTAGCGTTTTCTGTGGGAGAAACATTTCGTCACTCATCTGAGTGACTTCCTCAGTCTCAGCTGACTACAGGTTTCCCCAACCTTATAAACAGTACATTTGCATAATGACCGAAACTAGCACCACTGACTAACAATGGGCTGTGAGGTCAGTTTCATGATTATGCAAGTATAACTTTTAGTATTTCTGAATTGTTGCCACAAGCTCAATTCAATATGATGGTATGTTCAGTCAAACAAAGATGAGCCGTACCTGTATTACTCGTCTGCTTGAATTGAGGTGTCCCTAAAGCTGTAGGGGTCCTGAATTCAACCTTCCCTGGGGTTCCCTGTCTCTGCCTGACTGGATGAGTGCCTGGTCTGGGACTGGCAGGTGGAGGTTGTGAAAGTGGTGTTCTCCTTGCAAGTCTGGGGGATGGTCGCCAAGGTTGACATCTAGTCTTACAGTCATCCAAACGGGCTCCTGCTGCCTGTGTCTGAAAAGAGAGTGAATCTTCACTCAGTCCCTCAGTTCTATGCATTTGGCCCAGATGTCTCACAACACACAAGAAAATCCAACTCCTCAAATATCTCTGTGAGCTAAACTATAAACTATTTTGTAGCTCTTGCCTCTGAAAACTATTCATCATTGCTTAAAAAAATTGCAGCAAAAACATAAAATTAACAGTTAAATATAAGTAATTCATTATATTTTTTTATATGTTCACATTCAAAGTTGATACGGTATCTACTCACCACCAGGCTTATCTTCGTAACCTCTCTGGGGGAGTTTTGCGTAGGTTCGTTTACGTCCTCAGCCTGTGTGGCCCGTTTATTCTGGGTAGAGCAGCTCAGATTCTTTGGTTTGGTTTGGCCCTGGTGGGTGTCAGCTTTGGTAATGGTAAAACTAGCTGAAAACTTTAGAGTTGTTTGCTTGTCCTTGGGTGGCCTAGATGTCGATGATGAACTTTCAGATGAGCAGCGAGACCGTGCCTTGAAGGCAGTAAGCTTGTCCTGACCTAAAGATGAGCCTGATCTGACCTCAGCTTTTTTTGACACACCCTTCTTTGGAGTTGGTTTGGGGCCACTTTTACCAGGAGATTTTTCTAGGGATGAGAAGCTGGTCTGGCTGCAAGCATGTTGTGCTGAGGTGCCTGATACTTGGCTGGAAGATGGCCCCTCTGTTTCAGAGCTTGCTTTACTGCATTGGTCTGCTGAACTATGGTCATTTGCAGCTGTGGGGTAGTCAGGTGGGGTTTCTCTGCTCTTGCTCTGTCCATCCACATCAGTATGCGCACATGACTGAATCACTGTTAACCCCAAGAAAGCAGCTCCTGCATCCACTTCTTTCTGTCCATCATTAAACATTTTAGTGGTGCCATAAACAGCTGTAGTGCTACTCCTTCCTGTGGCAGGAAAAGTACTATTTGTTGTTCTTCTCTGGGCTTCAGTATGTTTATTCCCTATATTAATTTGTGACGGTTTGTGTTGTGAAGCAGGGCCTGGCACTGAGGTTTGATGTGGATCTCTTGTTATGACTTTGGATTTTACATGACTGAAGTCAGGTTTGGGAAACCTTTTAATTTCTATTTTCTTAACTTTGCTTGCTGAAGGTGGCAGTCCTGAAACCAAACATTGTTTAGTAGTGACAGAGATTTGCTGCTGGTCAACAGGGTGAACTCCTGGGATGCTTGTGTTTCCAATGCAAGGAGACTCTAAAAACGATGGGAGGCTGTTTATCTTGTTCCCAATGTTTTGTACTGGAGTGGAAGTATGAACATCCTCATCACTTTCTTGCATATTTGGCAGAGTGGACACAAAGGTCTTGCCTTGTTCTGGTGTAAATCCTGCTGAAAAAGGGGGCAAAAGCTCTGCTTCAGCACTAGCACAGTTAGTCCCTTTTCCACAATCTGGAGAGGTTTCATAAATAAATGTCGTGAAAAGCCCTCCTACATTCTCACTTGGCAGAGCTACAAAACAGTTGGATGTTGCCATATCATTTTCCTCAGTGAGGAGCTCCTTGTTGTCTGTCTGAATGAAAGTCGTGCCAAGACAAGGATGGCCTCTGTTCTCCTCAGGGACTCTTTCTGTGGGTTTATCGCAGACATCTAGAATTGTGGTTGATGGCAGGTTTGATACAGCAGGCAATTCTGGTCGACGTGCAGCTGGAGAGATGGATGATTCCTCCAGGGAAGAGACTAATAAGAGTGACTGGTCCTCCAGACAGAAACTGTTGCTCCTCATTACCATTTCCCCAGAGCTCAGAGAGCAGCGGTCGTTCTCAGTGGATCCCCTCCAGGAAGTCCCACATGAACTCTGAGACATTAGAGTACTGTTACTTTCATTCTCTTTGCGCCTTCTGAAAGTCTCAAACTCTTCATTGCTCATTAGGCTCAGGTTTTGTTTCCAGAAATTAATGCCATCATTCAAAGGTGTGGCAATAAAAGTTTGATTCAAGTTTGTGGTTACACCAGAGAAGACATCTCCCTGTGTTAAGGTGGTATTGAAGAGGTTATCCATAGGGGAACACTGGCTAAGGCAGTGCTCCAGCATGCTGTCTCCTCTGACATTCACATAGGAAATACTACTGTTGGAGTCACGTGAGTGAGGCACGGGTGAGTTAGTCTCAGAGGGGAGGACCAGCTTCAAGCCTCTATGAGGCAGAGGAACTGGGCTCTCAAGTTGGTCACTGGACATGTTAAATGTTTTATTAGACATTTCAGATCTGATAAGATTTTTTTCTTCTTGTGTAGATTAAGTTCTGAATAGCTTTGCAGTTAGCAGCACTTTAGTCCATTAAATCTGATAGCCAGGCAAGAACATCTGTAAAGAAGAAGGAAAAGATTAAAAAAAAATGTAGGAGCAAGCGGCTATGTAATCTATGTCAATATCCGTGTATGTTCAAAGAACACCAGCAAAGGAGCCAATAATGAAATATGCCCTGATACTCTTTTTCCCCCACAGAAATATATGTATACTTAGCCCACTGGCTCATTTGCAGCTGTGGGGTGGTATTGTAATATTAGTAGTAGTAGTACTAGTAGTAGTAGTAGTAGTAGTATAATAGTAGTATAATATAAGATTTTTTATTTTAATCTTTTATGCAATACTTTCTTTATCTGGCCATCATCTCTTAGTACTACTTCAGTATAAAAACTAATTTCTAGAAATGATAGGTTAAGTGCTTAGAGCTCCAAACACACTTTAAACAAGATGATGCTACAGAAGCTCAGTTTACTAGCAGCATGCACTCAACAGCCACATCATTAGGTACACCTGTTCAACTGTTCATTAACTCAAATATCTAATCAGCCAGTCATATGGCTGCAACTCAGTGCATTTAGGCATGTAGACATGGTCAAGACAACCTGAAGAAGTTCAAACTGAGCATCAGAATGGGGAAGAAAGGTGATTTAAGTGACTCTGAACATCGTGTGGTTGTTGGTGCCAGACAGGCTGGTCTGAGTATTTCAGAAACTGCTGATCTACTGGGATTTCCCCACACAACCATCTCAAGGGTTTACAGAAATTGGTCCAAAAAAAGAGAAAATATCCAGTGAGTGGCAGTTCTCTGGGCAAAAATACCTTGTTGATGTCAGAGGAGAATGACTGCTTGAGGCTGATAGGAAGGCAACAGTAACTCAAATAACCACTTGTCACAACCAGGGTATGCAGAAGAGCATCTCTGAATGCACAACATGTCAAACCTTGAAGCAGATGGGCTACAGAAGCAGACGACCACACCGGGTGCCACACTTGTCAGCTAAGAACAGGAAACTGAGGCTACACTTCACACAGGCTCACCAAGACTGGACAATTGAAGATTCGCAAAATGTTGCCTGGTCTGATGAGTCTCGATTTCCGCTGCAACATTTTTTATTCATTTTATTTAACCTTTATTTATACAAATAAAATGGTAGGTCAGAAATTGGTGTAAACAACATGAAAGCATGGACCCATCCTGCCTTGTATCAACAGTTCAGGCTGGTGGTGGTGTAATGGTGTGGGGGATATTTTCTTGGCACACTTTGGGCCCCTTAGCACCAACTGAGCATTGTTTAAACACCACAGCATGCCTGAGTATTGTTGCTGACCATGTCCATCCCTTTATGACCACAGTGTGCTTGTCTTCTAATGGCTGCTTCCAGCAGGATAACACACCATGTCACAGTTGACAAAGTTCAAATTATCTCAAACTGGTTTCTTGAACATGGCAATGAGTTCACTGTACTCAAATGGCCTCCACAGTCACCAGATCTCAATCCAGTAGAGCACCTTTGGGATGCTATCATGCTATGTTATCTATAGAGCAACTATGTGATGCTATCATGTCAATATGGACCAAAAACTGAGGAATGTTTGCAGCACCTTGTTGAATCTATGTCACGAAGAATTAAGGCAGCTCTGAATGCGAAAGAGGATCCATCCCAGTACTAGCATGGTGTAACTAATGAAGTGCCCAGTGAGTGCAGGTAACCACAGGCAAACATTTACATGAGACTCTAACTGTCTCTATTGAATCATAGTTTCATAAAAGCTTCAATGTGAGGGTGGACCAGTGGTCAGGAGCCATGATTTTACTCTGACATGAGCCAACAGGCACTTAGAACTAACTGTCTCAACAGCTTTGCTGTGCACTGTTGTGTTTATTTAAGCAAAACTCACCAGCCACAACTACAAAAACCACTGGGGTAAAGATCACAGAAAATGCAGTCAAGTCAAGTTTTTGGTGATCTAAAACTACTTTTTTCTCTGTCCTCTCTCTCTCAAAAAACCCCCAAAACAAAACAAAAGAACTATCACCTTGAACAGTTTACTGACTTGGACTGCTTAAATTTTAATAAAAAACTGTGTTCTAAAGCTTTTGACTTGTATATTTTAATTATACTTCTGTCAAGTTCATCATTTTATTGAACAAAGTTGTTAACTTGCACAATCTTAAGCCATTATTTCCTTTTTTCCCCCACTGTTGGGTAGCAGGCTGTAAGCCTTTGGCTTATTTGTGTATTTTAGTGCCAAGTTAAGATTCTTTTGCAGTATTATGAAAACAATCCAGCAAAATGACCCTTTTCTTTCCCTGTGAACAGAAGCCCAAACAAAGCTCTACTTAAAGTATGACATAACTTAGCAGTTAAGCAAAGACAACTGCAGTCACTAGAGACCTGACAATATTAGAGCTGCAGTCCTGAGGTGCACAAAACTAAAATTACATTGACTTCTCTTTAAACAAAATCTCAGCCACCTTTAAAAAAAACAAAACAACTTTAACAGGACCTATAAATGGCAGATTTAGCAATATTAAGTTAAATGTAATTACATTTATTCAAATAAGGCACTCTAAGAAAGGGAAATCATAATAATACAAAAAGCAGTTTGAAGCTAAAACAAACTTTCCTTCCAGACCTCCCAGAGGCAAAAAAAAAAAAATAGAAATATAGTGGCATATTTATTTGAAGAAATATATAATATGCCACTATATCATTCTGCCTACCTTTAATGTCACAGCTGATAAAATTCCAACTGTTTCAGTACATCTTATCAATGTGGCCAGCAGTCCAAATCTGGATGAATGTGTTTGTTTAACAGGCAGAGAGAGAACACACCTTACTGTACATTACAGTCTCTACAAAGAAACAAAATATATAGCCTTGTCAAACTGTTGTGCACATTGAACTGTTAAAGTGCACCTTCAAGGCCACAGCTGTATACTCAGTAATGACAAAGAGCAGTCATTTTGGTTGTACAAATATGACTGGGCATGGTGCGCTATGTAAGGTACAACTGCACGTGAGAAAAACCACAAACCCAACAAGGTTTATGGAAAAATAAAACCATTAAATTCAAGCCACAAGACACTGAGCCAGCAAACAGAAAAAAGAAACAGTCGAAGAACAAAATACAACTGTCTATGACACTTTAAAAAGTGTTCAGCTATGGTATGAACTTTCACTACCTCCACTTGAGTCCTCTCCATCCAGAGATTTGCAGTAAGGAAGAAAATAACTCCACAGTCAGCTTTGTTGCTTCACATCAGAGAGCACTTTTTGCACTCGCTTCATTTTAGCATTTCAGAGACAATCCCATTACTGCTTTCCTTGCAAAGTCCTAAATCCAGCCAATGGCAGTTGGGTGAGAGTCGACCCCCATCCCACCGCTCCTCCGTCCTCGTGTTCAGAATCAGCCGTGCATCAGTAACATCACAGTCTGAATGAGGGTGCACCCCTGTGCAATCGTTAGCTTCAGTTCACTCCCTTCCCTGAGGTAATGTGACTTTGTCCTACAGGCCCACTGCAGCAGTGGATCATCAATCTATCTGACCAGCTCCTGTGTCAAACTCAGCAACTTTGCTGCAACCTTCTCTGCCTGTGCAAGCATGCCAAGGTCCACCTACAGGCTGTGCTCAGTGCAGAGGTCCATTCCCCAAGTTCACAAAAGGATCAAGTGTGGGAGAGAGCAACATGTTACCTTATCCATGCCGAGCCCAGTGTAAGAGGAGTGGCCTTGGACTGCCAGACCGAGTTGGCATTCACTGTTGCTAAGCAGCCAAAGTCCCTCTTTTATGAGGGAATGGATCAGGCAGCTTTTTAGCAAGGGATAAATGAAAAGTGGAGCAGAATGGTGTGAGGCCTAGGAGAGGAGAAAGTTGAGCTATGACCGTTTTTAACCGTACAGCTGAACTGGAATTTGCATTGAAACTCACTCAGTGATAGCAAAACACAGAGTGTCAGACTGACAACATCACTCTTTGATGACACAGCCTTAAAGCTTGACACCTGATCCTGAAACCACAACAGTGACGTGACACCAGAGTCTGAGACCCCCAAGACCCAAGCTATTTCTGCTTAATCTATACAAGGCCTGGGACCCTGGGGACTGCAGTCTAATCTTGACTTGAGATGTAAATCATGGTACACAGTAGGTTTATTATCGCCTCAGAGTTTTAAGAGTACTATATGCTATAAAATCCTCTCAAGTTGGTCTTGACATTTACAAAATTGGAGCTTTTTAAAGCTGGTCTTCAAGTAAGGCAAATATACAACAATGCACAAATGTAAAGGTAGCTTTAAAACACTGCAGATCAGTGACTCACTGCTATGCCGTGTGCTACCACTTTCTACTTGTCCACATTGCAAAATCAAAACAAGTGGGATAGCCAGCCACAAATCCCTGTAATATCTGGCAACAGCTATGTGGACTACTTGACCCTGTGTTTTGAGAATCTTTCAGAACCATTCTGCATTGGTAATTATTAACAAATCCAGTGTGCTTGATTAAAGGATCTATTTATGTGCCTCTGTTCTTCTTCAGAGCAATCCAGTGCAAGTTACTGCCTGCAAACTGAATTATATATTTAAAAGTCAGAGTGAGAGCAGTAGAACAATACTTCTCTATTCAAGAAGCCCCTCAGGCACCACACACGCAATGCCCCAAAAGGCCCTTTCCTGGTTTACTGGATCATATCAGTGTCACGCAGTGAGTAGTTATGAGTAGCAGGGCCAGCCATTAAAAGCCCAGTCACTGGACTGCCCCACACTAAAAGAGCAGCTCAAACTGCAGGATTCCAGCAAGCGCTGTGCAGGGAAAAAGGCTGATCACTGAAAGCCCAGGGGAACAAAATGAAACCCATGAGCCTGTGCAGCTGTGCAAATCTCCCTTGCTTAGCTTTTACTTTAGATATCCAAAGCAATGATGCAAACATTGTCTACAGAAGACTGAGGTACGTCCATTCTCTCAGAAAGCCACAACATGTGGCTGAAAGCTTCAATCACACCAAGCTCGGCTTCGTGCTAGTTGCCATTTCCGAATCAAAAGGTCTGTCATAAATTAACGCATTTGCAAACAGATATGCAAGGGTCGTCAAAAACATGTCCTGCTGGGTGGGTTTGTAGTGCATCATTTAGTCACCGACCCTCTCACATTAGGTACATCAAAACATCTTCGACCCCTGCACCCGACGGATAGAATATCCATCCATGTGTGAGGCCTCGTCCAGCCAGTTAGGTTTAAAATTACTTCAGGAGTAAACATATGATGCTGCTACAAAGAGCAAAGAAAAATGCTCATCGAAGTCTTTGGGTGGTTAATGGTCTGTTAACAGTACCCTTCTGAGTGTAGTTCAAAACAGACATACATTAACCTCAACGGCTGACAAAATTAAACAAAAAGAACAGTTGGAAGCTTATGGTTAGCTATCAAGGAAACAAGAAGAAACAGCGCTTAGCGTTAACGTTATTTTCTGTTGAAAACAGACGTCTTTCTCGATAACCTAAATTTACAACTTAAATACTTAAGCAAGAAAAAGTAGCAACTGTCTTACCATTTTCCACCTTTTAAGTCACACTGTAGGCAAATGAGTTCATAAAATATACTTAGTTTAACACAGAGAAAGTAGCTAGCTACCTGTCACAGGGGCGAGCAGCACCGACGAGAGCGCGGTGCCGGTGAACAATTAGTTTCACCTGATCGTTTCTCCCGTTTTCACTGTATTTTTGTCTCAACGACTTCACAGTGTCACGTGTTTGCTCATACCAGAGTTCAACTATCGTCAGGCAGGAGAGATGAAAAAGTTTTGTTTGCATGAACTTTGACCTCTAGGAGACACAAAGGTGGTGAGTTGGCTACATTTGTTAAAAGTGAGAATAAATGTACTAAGTGCATGTATTATCTAAGGTCAATACATTCAGATGCCCTCTCTAAAAATTAAAACATGTCATAGCACCCTTTTCTCTTTTCCTGGTTTAGAGACAAACCACTCAATACTATCAGATTTTATTCATTTAAATCAGGATGTACAATTATTAAATAATGATCATAAGCCATATGATGTCAGGAAGCAAATCTATGCACAACATACAATATAAAATGTGCATTTTGTTAACTGAAAGAAAATATGGACACACTGAACATCTTAGGGGAGGTAAAAGGTGAAGGGAAGCCTCTTATCAACTCCACAGGCAGGAATCAGACTTTCTTTAAAACAACCATTATTGATCAATCAAATGTACAATATTTATTTTTTAATGATCATATATGGTATTTCACAACATTAACTTCAGAAGATCCCACTGTGCTGTGTGATAAAACATCTCAGAAAAATCTCTATACTGCATCAGTTTTGTCAAAAATTTGTTTTCGGTTATATAACAGAGGCCCAGACACAACACTGTGCGAGTCCCTCGTGATGGATTTAACATAGATGCTACCCACATGTCCTCTGTTGACATCCAAGGTACAGCAGAAAAATGAGAAATCAAACTTTGCTACCTTTGTAGTTAAATCTATTAAATGGATTAATTACAGAGGCAGGTGCAGGACAGTATACAAACTGATACATCAGGCCACTAAGTGCATGAGACAGGATGAATGCACCAGACTAACATAAAACAAGATTATTGTTCCACATCAGTTTTAGGCCACATGGCAGCTGTCCATTAGTGTGGGTATGAGGTGGGACTCCGGGTCCAGAAGGCATATAAATGTGCACTCTCAAACTGAGGGTGAGAAAGGAGGTGGGAGGAGGAGGAGAAGCAAATGTCTTCCAGCTCTGTTGAAGCTGAAGGAGTAAAGCAAGGAACGTGGTATTTTCTATTGTGTCCACTGGCAAGCAGAGTTAAACAGGCACTTCTCCCCTTTGTCCCTTTTCCTTTATCTCCCTCTCTTCTGTCCCCACTCTCCTCTCATTTTTTGACACATGTGGGCCAGTTGAGGCCTCCACAGGCAGCAGAGACAATAATGTAAATTACCACCTGAAAAAGAGCACAGAGACAGTTCACTTCCTGCACAACTGTTGCATTTATAACATACTGAGAAGCCAAGCACAATACATGATTTGTTATCAGGGTTATCATGTCTGTACTCACAAGGCAAACAAGCACAATAACCAGAGTCAGCTTGAGGTTCTTCATGCACATGGCTCGTGTGAGGTTACGGCTCGTGGTCTTAAATGTGACCGACTGAAGGAGGAGGAAGGAAAAAAATACCATCAGTGACAATATTTGTAGTGTTAGAGACTGCACTTAGAACGTACATTTGTTTTATGTCATGTATCACAAAGTAAGTAGGAGGAACAGAGGATAACCAGTGGTATTTAAACTCACCGAATCAACCAGATTTTCTGTCTTGTCAATCAACAGCTCCAGCTTTTCTCCTCTCTGTGCTACCAAGTCTGTAAAAATAAAAACAAACAGTACAGACAGGTAATTTAGGAAAATCAGAAGGAAGAGTTCAATGACAGTCCTATCAAAAGTTTGAAATTTGATACAATAATCCTTTAGTTTCCGTCACGTTTACGTATTATAACGTTGCACAATTTTTTTTGGCCAGAACATTTGCACACTGGCACAACATAACTGAGGAGGTCACTCACTTGTGCAACAACACTGCACTCATGTAAGAGTGGAAAAAATACCAGTGACACATTGCAGGCTTTACCTAATTCAATTTACTAGACATTTAATTCCATTATTATCTCAGAGCCCTGTATTTAAAAAGAACTGCTTTAAGAATAAAGATACCATGAGGAAGCTGAAGAAAAGCTCACCTATATTGCGGACCATAATGCCCTTCAGGTCGTCCACTTGCATCTGAGTCTCTGTGACACGATCGGATCCACGTGGATCTGAGTGGTGTTTCTGCAAAGAAAGAGAAGACATATCCAAGTGTGTTTTTCTTTTAAAACTACAAAAGTCACAGAGCCCTAAGAGGAAATGTTACTCAATACACTCAGGCTTTCACCATACTCACCATCTGAGCTGCCAGTGTAGAGGAGAACTCGCTGTTCATGGCGTAAGGTAGGGCTGTTTGCGCTCGTGAGCCGTACGTTGTCTGGAAGCGCTTCTTGACTTCACTGAGGAAGGTGAATGCACGTGATCTCTCAAAGTCCTTTAGAAGAAAAGGATCAAATATATAAAAATTATAAGCACACAATATATGGTAGCTGGTTGTGCTAATTGCTTCAAAATGTATGTCATCTTCCATTTTAAAAACCTGCAGGTTGTACCTTTAGTCTTAAACTAAAATAGCACTGACAGCAGTAATGCTGGGTTTTGTACAGTAATACTGGACATGTGTCTGTTTCTCAAAGTGGCTGGATGGCTTACATTTATTTCCATGCTCTTATTTATTCAGGTTTTCAAAATGTATTCCTCATGCTACAGTGGCATTTTAGTAAACACAGAACATCTACAGATGGCACACTGTAAATCCAGCCCACTGAAAAAAATATATAAATGTCTTAGCCAAATATATACTTACATCATCAGTGATGCACAGGTATATGATTCTGTCGTGGCAGATGTAATGAAACAGATAGCTAAAAACAAAACACAAGGGTTGCTCATTAGGTGAGAGGTATTTTATACACCTGGGGTGTTTTTCCTATAGTTTTTACAAGGGATGAACTCTGTTACTTTATCACATGACACCGCCACAGGCACAGTCACTAACAGGATATAAAGTCCCAACAGGGAAAGAGACAGGCCACACACAAGTAAACAGACACACACTCACCTGCCGTGGCTGTAGGTCAGCTTGTTGTTCTCTGAGGGAATTTTGGCTAATATCTGTTCAGTAACTTCCAGGAAGTTCCCTCCACACCATGCATGCTTGGCAAGAATAGTGGTTCCACGAGCCACCACAGCAAACAGGATTGCCATGGCAACAGCTGGGGTTTCAGCTTTATTACTGCCTGCCAGCACAAGAACAAGAAGAGCGAGATGTTACTGCTATAGGCGAGAGTGCTAATTATTGTGAAACATTCGAAAATACAGATGAGGGGGAAAAAATTAAGGAAATACAATTGTACGTGAATATGTGTGACTAAGAAATTCATTTGCGACTTATTACTATTAGTAGCCTCTAAGCTAATTCCCACGTACACGAGCCAGCTGTAAAATGAAAACGAAAACCAGATTAATCGTGTCTCGGAAACATCAAGCTAGCTTACAATGTTGTTGACCAATGTACATAAATATCAGCGTCAGGGAGGTAGTTAGCCGTTTAACGCAGTGCCCGTTGTTTTTAGCCACTGAGCAAATGTACGGAATAGTCACATAACAACACGTTCAGTACCTCAATGTGTCAGCGACGTTTAAAGTGGCTCATTTAGCGCAAATTTCCACATTTAAAGATGTTTCAGCTGCTAGCTGGCTAATCCCTTTCGAGTGACTTCTGCCTGCTTCGCAAATCGTCCAGACCGGAAACAAGTTCAAGGGTCTGCTGGGGAATGTAGTTCTTACCGTATTCCTTGCCCTACGTACTTAATACTGTTGCTTCCCTTTTGGAACTACATTTTTTAACCCCACTACATATTACGTAGTTTCATCGTCACATGTTTTCATACATACGACTAGTTAATGATGCGGAGTAAATTTGGCCCTCGTCATGGTTTTACAGGAGACTTGCACGCTGGATTGCACTTTATCGTGCGGCTACAGAAATTAAAAAGATTAATCCAGCCACCCATCCAGTCATTTTCTTAACTGCTGGACAAGTTCGATTTTATTAAAATAAATAGTTTTTAGATAAATAATAATAATAATAAATCTTTATTGAAGTAAAGTACCTATTTCTTTTTTAGGCACACACACACACAATGATAATAATATACTTCAGGCAAGTTGCAGAGTAACGAAAACAACTGCTCTTTTGACACATATATTCTACTGACTACATAGCTGCATCACTCTAAATTTTAATTATTATCTGAAATTTTGATTGTTTATGGCCATAATCACATTCCATTTTATGCGTTTGTCGTTGTGTATATAAACAAAACAATAACAAAATATTGAGACAAATTCCAATAGTATTGCCCTTTCCCTTGCCTGTCAAACCTGTATGAGGGCTAAAAGCCCTCTTATTACTGTGTTGACGGATGCAGTGGGAATGTGAAGCATGGCCGGGGAAGGAGAAAAGAAACCTGTACTAGAAATGGTAAGAAGCGAAAATCCTGTGTGGTTGAGTAGTGTGTGCAGCTGCGTGGATTTGTCTTTATTTTATCCTGCTTGGAACTATTAACTAACGAAGTTAATGGCAGCATTTCGACCGCCTGTGCCCTCCTCACGTGGGTAGCTACGATAGCTAACAGTGAAGAAACAGAACACCGATATCCTAACCTTAAACTACATTAGAAGCTGTTCTCTTAAAGCATTATTAGCTCTGGAGACATATAATGATTTGAAAGCCGAGGGTACCCATTTATTTAATTTAGATGTGCGTTTTTCTCAGTCCACGGCTAGCTAACAGTATCTCCACTGGGGGGCAGTAGTTGAACAGCCCAGAGTGTTTCATTCCTATGATGATCTACACGGTCTGCCCCAAAAGTATTTGGAGAGTGATCATTTTCGTCATGTTCTTGCCACAAATGATCTGAAATTAAGCAACCAATGAGACTAAAATGTGGACTTTTGGCTTTAATTCAAGGGCTTTAACAATATTGCTTTCTCGTTTATTAACAATATCTAAAAACTATCAACTATCAACTATCAACTTCCAACTATCTTGGAAGTAGATAAGACCATAAGAGGAAAACCATAAGGACCACATCATCTTTTGACATGTATGGCCGCCAATATAACTGGATCATTGGTGTTTATTGGTGATGGGACTGCTGATACAATAGCAGGATGAATTCTGAAGGGTACAGGGCTATACTCTCTGCTCAGATTATGCCAAATCTTGTAAAACTGGTAAGGCTGTGCTTTACAGTGTAGATGTATCATAACCCAAAACATACAGGGAAAGCAATCCAAGAGCTTCTTAAGGCAAAGAAATTAAATTTTTGTAAATGGCAGAGCCAGTCACCGAGGAGAGCGTGCCTTTCAGTTATTGAAGACAAAACTGAATGCAGAGACCCACAAACAAGCAGCAACTATAGGCAGTTGCAGTAAAAGCCTGGCAGAGCATCTCAAGGGAGAAAACTCACTATTTGGTGATGTCCATGGAAGGCACTGAATGGGTTTGTTCCCAAGTAGTAAAAATAATAATTTCATTTATGTCTTAGTCACCTTAATTTTGCAGCTGTTAAAATGTGGGGTGTTGTATGTAATAATGGCTACAATTCTTATACAGTTTTCCTTATTTTCTCTCTCTATCTATCTATATCTATATAGATATAGATATGTATATATAAGCCTGAAAAAGTTTAACACTGTTCAGTTCAATTCAGTTCAATTTTATTTATACATAGTGCAAAATCACAACAACAGTCGCTCAAGACGCTTTATATTTTGGGGTAAAGACCCTACAATATTAGAGAGAAAACCCCAACAATCAGACAACCCCCTATGAACAAGCACAGGAAGAAACCTGTGACAGAACCAGGCTCAGGGAGGGGCAGCCATCTGCCGCGACTGGTTGCGGGTGAGGTGAAACAGAAGAGAGCAGAGGGAGACGGGACAAAAGACACACTATGGGAGAGAGCCAGAGTTTAATAGTAACTAATGATTAAATGCAATGGTGTATAAACACATGGAGAGTGAAAGGAAGTGAGGAAGAGGAAGTGCTCAGTGCATCATGGGAAGCCCCAAGCAGCCTAGGCCTATTGCACCTTAACTAAGGGATGGTTCAGGGTCACCTGATCCAGCCCTAACTATAAGCTCTATCAACAAGGAAAGTTTTAAGTCTAATCTTAAAAGTAGAGAGGGTGTCTG
>VUQI01020558.1:0-10162 GCA_015106735.1 Paratilapia polleni | reverse complement strand
TAGGCCTAGGCTGCTGGGGACTTCCCATGATGCACTGAGCACTTCCTCTTCCTCACTTCCTTTCACTCTCCATGTGTTTTATACACCATTTGCATTTAGTCATTAGCTATTATTAACTCTGTCTCTCTCCTATAGGTGTGCCTTTTTGTCCTGTCTCCCTCTGCTCTCTTCTGTTTCTCCTCACCCCCAACCGGTCGCAGCAGATGGCTGCCCCTCCCTGAGCCTGGTTCTGCCGGAGGTTTCTTCCTGTTAAAAGGGAGTTTTTCCTTCCCACTGTTGCCAAGTGCTTGCTCATAGGGGGTCGTCTGATTGTTGGGGTTTCCTGTCTTTTCTGTCTAATATTGTAGGGTCTTTACCCTAAAATATAAAGCGCCTTGAGGCGACTGTTGTTGTGATTTGGCGCTGTACAAATAAAATTGAATTGAATTGAATTGAATATTTTGGTAGTCACTTTTCTTGTGTGTTTCCGTTGGTTTTCCTTCATGTCTTTGCCGCCGTCACCACCTTCATTGGTTGTACCTTCTGTATTTGTATCTAAGTTTCAGGCTATCTGTTGACGTACATTGTGCTCCCACCTGTTTAACTGACCTGTTTGCATACATGAGTTCACCTCCTTTCCAGTCTTGGTTTGTTGTTGTCCAGCCTCCTAAAATTAAAGCTCATATTTTTGATATCCCTGCCTCCTGAGTCCTGCATTTTGGGTCCTTACCTCTGACATTGCTGGTGTTCACTCACCAGGGGGCGCTGCTGCTCAGAGGTTAAAACCTGCAGGTAAATTGATTGCTGTTGTTTCTGTAAACATGACTGTCATATTTTCATTTGTTGGACTGCATTTACCTTTTTTGCCCTTTGGGGGGTTTTTTTGTCTCATATTTTAGATTTGATGTGATGGGAAATGTACGCTAACACCTGAACTCACCTTGACCTCCTTCAGGTGACAGGGGTGAACCACCGCCACCAGAACTGAGTACCGCACCCCCAGTTTGGCACATTGGGCCAGGAGCGTGGTGGGACTTTGGAACCCGGTGGTGGCGGCTCTGTCACGTGACTCTGCAAAGATTCGAGCTTTCTTGCTGCTGGGTAACTTGGTGGGGGAGTCTGTGTCAGTTGTTGACTCCTGAGAACAGACAACCCCATTGGTGGTGGCCTCAAGGACAACGCCTCCTTCCTCCACCCTCGGGGTTGGACAGGGGTGGCCGAAGAGCTCGGCGGAGGCTCCGGGTGACAGGGTCGCCGGGCTGAAGAGCTCTGGGGTGCTGGAGGAGACGGAGGGAGGCGTTTGGGTGCGCTTAGGCGGGGTTTTCTCTGGGCTGGATGCTGATTGGATGCTGCCTCTCAGGATTAAACCCTGACTCAGAGTCCAGGTGGTGAGGTAATGAGTCTGGGAGGACAGAGGCAGGGCAGCTGATGGTGGTTCAGAATTTTCTGATTCTGGTTGAGCTGCAGGGAAACAGCTGTCCAGATACTCGTGAACCGAAGCAGAACACGGATCGTCCCTTCCAGTGTCTGACTCTTCATCAGGGCTCAGAAATCTCTTCTCAGCGCAGAGGTTCTCCTTCAAACTTCCCACTTCTCTTTCCTGTTCTCCTTTTCTTTGTTCTGTCCAATCAGCTTCAATGTTTGGATCACCTGGGCTTTGGAAACTCACCTTGGATCGATCTGCCTCGCCATCCCTTTGTCCAGCTTCAATCATTTGCTTTCCAGGGTTATCTGAAAAATTTACAAATTACCTGGATCATTTTTCTTAGTTTAACATTTAGAGAAATGTTTCTTCTTGCTGAGTGATCATGAACAGATTTCATCTCATGTCAGCAAAATTAATATAAAACTACAGCCAGCAGCTAGCTAGCTAAGTTAATGAGTGGATGATGTAACAGGTCCAAAAAGTCAGGCTGCCCCTGAACATTACCCACATCGATAGATACAAAAACAAATACAGAGAGACAAAATGACCTCAAAGAGACTGCACCTTTACAGCTCACTAATTAATATTAACATTAAGATAATAAAAAAAACAAAAACTTTTATTTGCTGAGCTCATTTTAAAAAGCAAAGTAAGCTGTCAGTCCTCTGTCCTTCCTGTTTGGTTCCTGAACGCCTCACCTGAAGGCCTGAGCTGTCCGTCCTTCCAGGTGAGCTCCAGGTGACTCCAGCCAGCAGGGGGATGATCCTCCTCCTCTAACCCGGCTTCAGGCACCGAGGCTGAGCTAGAGGAGGGTGAAGGAGCCCCGAGGAAGACGTGGATCTTCCTCCGGTCACACATGCTCTCTGCTGAGGAGATGGATACGTACAGAAGTTAATTATTGTTATGAAACTAAATTAATGTGTGGAGGATTCTACTGTTTATAAGTTTTATTTGGACTTTGTGACAAATAAATATCTGATCACCATTGAGTCTTTCAAAATAAGAGCTCCACCAGTAAAACAGTTGTGAATATTGTCGTTCTGACCATCAATGAAATAAAAAATATTCAAATATACTTCAGCGGGTAGAATATTTGCTGTACTTTCTTCAAACAGGACAACTACAATTATTTGTTGTTATATCACATTTCCAGCTGCAGCAATTAGTCCAATATTCAGCCATACAAAATTTACTTCTTGCTCAGACATTTTTAAAATATACATATTTTCCCTCTCCTTCTTTCCTGTCATATCTCTCCTGTTTCAGTGCTGCATGTTCATATTAAAAATGTTTCTAATAATGAGCTCAGTGTATGTACAGGAATCTGTGTGAGCCAAATGCTCAGGCTGCAGACTGCTCAAAACACTCACTTTAACAGTTTTTTCTACTGTTGCATGATGTCACAGTGAGGGGATATCCTTATATGGTCAGAAGCCCCACCCAACTGAGGGGCAGCCACTCCAGAAAGCTGCCTTGGAGAGACAGGAGCTAAATCGACTCGTTACAGACAGAGGATGAACTGAGGGTCTGCATCAAGGCCCAGTATCAGATAAAGAAGGATTATTCTGAACTTGGACTCATGCAGAGCTGTTGTAGTACAGACAAAGAATAAAAATATGGAGCAAATAGGTTGCACATTTCCTGGTTGTATCAACAAAATGTTAATTAAATGACTCATCTTTGAGTTTTAGAGTAGTCAGATAAAGTATTTAAGACTTTCTGACATCTTTTTTTGTTTTGAGAAAACTGAATCCAGAGATTATTCACACTTTACTGTAGTTAGTACACCTAATGTGCACTGACACAAAGCCAGGATTTAAAGAAACCTGGACCAGACAGACAGTGAATCAACTCGGAGGTGAACGCTGTGATTTCCAGACATCAAAGAGTCCAAAGCTTCATTAGAACTGAACAATCTCTGAAGGAAATGTTTCTCTGGGGTGTTTTTAAGTCAAACTGAACAACATGTTTGGTGTTACACAACCATGACCGAGCAGAAACTCAGAAATGAAGATGGATGTTGAGTTTCACAGCTGGGAACAATAACGAGGCCGTAAACAGTCCTCCAGCAGCTCCACCAATCAGAAGGCGAGATGCTGGGGGAGGGTCGGCCGTCAGTGAAGGTTTATAGAGGTGCAGACATGTTTTAGGCCTGCTGGCTTCAAAACACTAAAACCACTTCAAATCTAGACTGCACTTCCTGTTTTAGGCTTACATCGGGGTCAAAGGTGACCACACCTGAAGGATGCTGTGTACCTGACAGCTCGGCCATTCCTCCACACCGAGTAACTACACTGTAAGGATTTAAGGTTAACTTTACTATTTGACTCCCGTAGCAGAAAATAATCTTGGATCAGGAAACTGCTGCACCAAAATCCAGACACACAGGCAGTAAGTGCAGACCTGAAACTTAAAAAAGGGCAGTTAAATCAAAGCCCCCTTTTAACCACAAATACCTCTTTTCCATCAACATGGTGTCGATGCTGGTGCAGAGCCAGTTCTGTAGTGACTATAGAGAACCAGCCCACATTTGGTTATCAAACCAGTTATTACACAGCAGTACCACAGACTGGAGGACTGAGCGTTACTGGAATGGTTTTTGAAGCTTCAGCATTTGTTTTTTGGCTGCTGCTGTGTTGTTTCTTGAAGCCAAAAGTGACCATATTCTGATGAGAGGGTGGAGAGCCAAATTATCATCCGCACCAATTAAAGTTTGTGACATCATGAAGAGCAAATTGTATTTATTTTAATTAAAAAAATAAGAAGAAGAATAATTCTGGACGTGTTTATGGCAATAGAGAAGACTGTATATGATAGACGGATGTAGCTTCTGGGTCTAAACAAGTGACACCAATACTGAAGTAACTTAAACCTTAGCAACTCTTAGCAAGTCATGTGATGGTACGATGGGGCAATGACTCACAAACGTGTCCTGACATGTCGGGTCCACGGCCAAGGTGACAACCGCACTAGAGGTTAAATACCTGGGACTCCCAGTCAGCTTTTAGAATTAAAGAAGGCTTTCGGATGACACGTAAAAGATCTTCAAGAACCTGAAAAAGAAGTCCAGTTACAGTCAATTCAAGCACCTTAGATCAGCATCAGGTTCTGCAGTGATTGCCTAAAAGTAGACTACCCCTCATCCAAAAGACCTCAACTTCAGTAGTAAACTTACTGAGGAACCCAGTCGTGCAACTACCAAGTTTTAAGATAGTCAAAGAACAAATGTGCATACAGAGATTTCTCCATTTAGTAGGGAGACAAATGGCATTAATTGCCGTTAATAAAGTGTTTAAAGGTGTCTGAAAAGTCACGTAGAAAGTCCACAATCTAAAAACATTTAATCACAGATCAACAAAACATCAAACATTCACATCTGAGAAACTAGAATCTGATTTTATTTTGGTCACTTTTGCTTTAAACAGTTAACCAAACAGTTTCTGATCAATTTTCCGTCTGTGCTGTCAGTCATTAAAGATGCAGCAGATCCACTTTTCACGCCTCCAGCCTCCTCCCTCCTCCTTCAGCCGTCACGTCTCAGTTACAGTTTCACTTACTGACGTCTCTCCGCTGCCTCAACCTGCTGCCGTCAGTCAGGATGAAGCCAGACGTCCGGACAACTGCTCCCATCAGCTCCACAGACGGTTTGTCACCTGAGATGAACTCATCGAGTCTCACCCTCAGGAGCATTCTGTGATTTTCACAAAACCCTTCGGTTTAACCTGGAATCCATGTTTTTATGATGAACTCCTGGCTGGGTTTGTAACGGGTTTTCAAACTTAGTGGTCAAATCTAACTATTGTTTGAATTCATATCCCTGGAGGAAAATACTATACGGTCCAAAATAATACACTGCAAATACAAACAGTACCCTCACTTAATTTAAACCAGTGCATTGAATTTGATTCACAAAGTTTATTTATTAGCTGCACATTCAGTTTATTAAAAATTGACTCATGGTGCTGTTAATCCTTAACTGTGAATCCTTCATTTAGTTTCACTGGTTTCCACTGTTTGTGTGTAAATGTTTAGCTTTCCTGGTTAGTGTTCATTTCCAGGGTTTATGGGACACAGAAATTCCCTGATATACAGCACAGTAAATAAAGAAATATTCCTGTGAATGTGCAGGGTGTATGAGACACACATGTGCCCCTGGTACAGGTAAATTTAAAAAAGTGATGTGTAATGAAAATATTGTGTACAAGTACTCTTAGATTTAAAAAAAAAAATCTTTAAGCTGAGACTGCAGAAGAAGAAAACTGTGATAAATGGACTCAGACTGTTTGTTACTGTCACTGTTTGATGTTGCAAAAATATATATAAGTAGGAGAAAAAAAAAGTGCAGCTCTGACCAGCTGAATTCATATTTTTGTCAGTAAATATTTAATCTTTTTCTTTCCCTGATTTATCTGACAGCTGAAGTTTTTTGTGATACTTTAAAGATTTTACTTTATTATTTCATTTAAAGCAGAGTGAGCCACAGACAGACAAACATCTCATTTAATGAGCAGCAGCTCTAAGATTAGAAAAGGAGACATTTAAAACCTCCTCATTACACCACATGCTGCACTTTAATATGACTTTATTTTTAGATTTTAAAAGTTTCTGTTTGTTTACCACAAAAGAGTAGACAAAAATAAAAAAAATTAAAGTGTATAAAATGTAAATGTTAATGAATTAAGAATATTCACAGTTTGAATTTACTTCAATGAGTCTAAAAACTATTTTTGATTTGAGGAGGCGCGCTCCCGAGGCGTTCACGGTGAAAACGAAAGGGGGAAGTTACATGACGTAAAAAGGTTTTGCTTTCAAAATAAAAGAACTAGCGCTACACCATGTCTGTTTTCATTCCGTGACATCCTGTAACCTCATCCAGAATAATTTATAGGTTATTTATAATTTCTTATTCTTTGATTTTTAAATATGGCTGATGTTTTTCAGGCCTGTTGTGTGTACATATTAGTGATAAGAAGGGCAAAATATAAGAAATATTAAATATCAGAAATATCAGTGTTATGAAGGGTGTAAGAACAGCAGGAGCAGTACAGTATAAAATATAATAGCTGTAATCAAATGAAATGAACTAACGTTAAAATTACTAGTTAGTTTTTTAATTATTTTTGGGGGCATTTTTCAGCTTTTATTTGACAGTGCAGTAGAGAGCAGGAAAGTAGGGAAAGATCAAGACTGAACGATGCTCAGGAGGTGGAATCAAACCTGGACCTCTGCAGGTTTTAGGCATATGGGCTGCTTGCACAGCAGAGCGACCTATAGCAGCATCAGGCTGAACTCAGCTGAAATTAGTTTGGAATTTATAACTTGAGACCATGTTTCTGTGAGTCCCTGTAGAAGTGACTTTCATGATTTATTTTTTTTTTCAGAGTCCAGAGTTTTTGATCAAATGGTGTGGTACCTCTTTCAACGAGGAGTAACACCTTCATCAACATGGTTTATTTGTGGCAAAAATCACCACTGGCCCTGGAAACACTCATTTGATCAACGTAAAATAAAACCCGCCAATAAGAGAATTTTTTTTCGAACTTTGGGCTCTTATTTTGAAAGTTGAGCCCATAGGTCCGGATGTGTGATCTGTGTTGATGCTAGCTTAAACTGCCACAGAATTACGGGAAAAGGTGTGAAATAGTGTTAAAATGTTCATTTCGGAGGTCTGGGTCCCATTTAAAGCAGCATTTATGCCTCCCGGTGTATATATGTGCACTTTATTTACCAGTTACATCAGTTTTAATAACTTTTCACGGTTCTGCTAACTGCTAATATCTGGGTAAGCTAAGTGCCTCGTTCCCGGCGCCGTCGTTAAACTGTCTCTTGCGGTTTTCCGTTTAATAAAATGGACTAAGCTGCACGTGCGCGTGTTGCCCGGCGCTGTACGCGGCGGCGTGGGTTGACAGGAAGGGGCGGCGGGAAGGAGGAGCCGCTGCTGCGGTGCGAGTTTCTGTTAGCGCCGCTTCATTTCCTCGTCTCCCCCCGCTGTCTCATCTCACCTCGCCGGGTCGGCGAACGTCTACAAACCCTGAAAATGTACCGGTACTTCGGAGAGCTACTCACCCGGGGAGCGGGCAGCGTCCTGGCCTCGGGCTGCCCCGCTGCCACCGCCGCCGACTCGGCTCTCTCGGCGTCCGCGTCCCTGCTGCGGTACCGCGGCTACAGCCAGGCCGTGGACCCGGACGACGACCCGAACTTTTTCACCATGGTGGAAGGCTTCTTCGACAAGGGCGCCGTTATCGTGGAAGACAAGCTGTTGGAGGACCTGAAGACCCGAGAGACCCCAGAGCAGAAGAGGAACCGGGTCCGCGGGATCCTGCGGATCATTAAGCCGTGCAACCACGTCCTGAGCGTCAGCTTCCCCATCAAGAGAGACAACGGGGAGTGGGAGGTGATCGAGGGCTACCGGGCTCAGCACAGCCAGCACCGCACGCCCTGCAAGGGAGGTGAGAGCTGCACCGGCGGGTTCCGGAACAACAGCACTGAGGCAATATTTAATGAATAAACAGAAAGTCAAGGGGAAGCAAAGTTTATCTGCATCTGAGGTGGTCTGCGTGGGAGAAAAATCCACGCTTTATTTTTCCATTTTTAGATAAACATCAATCTAAATGGTTTGAAAGCAGCCTGACAGATTCAAACAGGTTTATGGTCATTTTTCTGCTTTTTTTCTACTCAGTCGATTTATGAATGTGCAACAAGGTTATCATAGTGATCTAAAACTAAACTTAATAAAAGTAAAAAAAACAAAAGAAACATTTTTAATCAACTGGAATAAGAATAAAAACTAGACGTGTAAACAACTAAAATCCCATTGTGCATGTACAAAAAGAACTGAAATCAGATATAAATGTCTTCAGCCTTTCTTTGGAAATTTGGTCAAGTGTGTTATGAAAACCAGCCTGATGAGGCTTTGGTTCACATGTTTAATGAGACTGAGAGGTCTGTGAGTCACATTTATTTTATAATTTCACTGTCCTGACATCAGTTAAACTTTGTTTATCCCAAAGGTTTGTGTTTCCTGTGTGATAGCCAAAACATGAAACGCCACAGCTTAAATAAAGTACGACAAACCAAACAGCTCAGTAAGGTACAGGTTCAAACAGAACAGTTAAATCAGAAACATAAAGTAAAACAAAGAGTAGTGAGTAAAAATCTAAATACAGCGGAATATAACACGATAAAGTAAAACATCTCAATATAGTCAATAAAATAGAATAAAAGTGGATTTAAAATGTAGTAAAAACAGCACTTTAGATGTGAGATGAGATGAAAGTGGCTCAGTGTGCAGGGAGGATGTTACTGATGTTTCTCTGGCAGATGTGCAGAGTTGTAAATGTGACAAAAACCACTCAGATCAGGAAAATTCAAACTAACCTGCAGCTGCAAAACACTTGGGAAATACACACTATAATAAGTGATGATTACTCAGGTCTGTGCTGAGTGCAGATGTTTTATTTAAAATGAGTTGAAATAATGAGACACGAAGGCTGAAGCTGCAGTATCAGAACAAACAGGGATCATAAAAGGCCTGCAGAGTTTAAATAAATCACTGAGTGAAAATGATCTGTACATCGCTCCAACTAAATCTCTACTCTATAGAACAAAAGAAGAAAAGTGTTCAACATATTTTTATAGGACAGTTAAAACCTGAAAATATCTTTAAGTTTTTAAACTTTAACCAGAAAGATTTTGTAGGAATTGCTTGGAAAATGACTGCAGGTGATTTTTTTTTTTTTTTTTTAATGTGAAGAGATTTATGTGAAGTTTTGGGTAAGAAAAGTCAGTGTATTTCATTTAAGCAGAGTTTTACATTTTTAAACTTTAACAAGAGAATCTTTGAAGGAGTTGCTTGAAAAATGACCTCAGATTAATTTTTTAAATAGTTTGACTAAATTTTGCATTTCTTAATGTGATTATTGTGACGTTGTTGGTTTAAAAAAAATAAAAAACACTTTTTAAATTTAATTTGAACAGTTAAAAAGCTAAAAATGTTCTGCAGACGTGTACACCTTCACAGCCAGAGGAACGTTGGAGGATTTGATTAAAAATAGACTGCAGATTATTATCCTTTTATTTGACAAAAAAAAAGGAGCTTTTTTCTTTATGTGGGCTGATTACTGCAAAGCTTCTCCTGTTTTATTTGAACGAGGTTTAATCGAACATTTCAGCAGCTGAAACATGACCGTTGTTTTCTTTGTTTATCACGTCAGGGGGTGTGTACATGCATGTGTGCAGGGTTGTGTAACACGTATGTACTTGTTGAAAGTAGCATCTGCTCGTGTTGTGGTGCTGATGTTTCCTCCTTGGGCAGGAATGCTGTCAGCCCGGTCCAAGCGCACACAGTGGCGTCCTCATGTGTGCTTAAGGCGGCCATTGTGCGTTCATTCTGAGGTCTTTGTCATCGCTCTGATGTTTGGTGTGAGGTTCAGACACTGCAGCACATGTTGAGAAAGCATCCAGATCGCTCGTCTACAGCCTGTTTTTATCACACTGAAGTGAAAATCCTTCACTTTTACTCTCAAATCTGAGAAAAAAAACTGTTAAACTTTTGGAGGAATAAGCTGCATCCACAGACTGTACGGGAGCATCACACAAACAGATACCTGCTAATCAGTGCTCAGTAACATCCAGATAAAATCCTAGAATTTCACTGAGCACCAAAACTGGAGCTCAGACTTCTTGGACGGTCTGCATCACCATATACTCTATATAAAAGAGACAGACACCCACTGATTTTTGGACCTGCTATTTTGG
>VUQI01020555.1:14911-25585 GCA_015106735.1 Paratilapia polleni | reverse complement strand
CGGTCTTCTTGTGGTGTCATCTTCTTGGGACGCCCACTTCTCTGTCTCTGACATCCCCCGTTATATGGAACTTGGCCTTCAATTTGGAGATGGTACTAGGGCTCACTCCAAATAATACTTAGTTTTTCGGAACACCAGCTTGAAGTTGCCCTATGGCACGGGCCCTATCCAGATCAGTCAAACATGGCATGCTTGGACCAGACACCAACTTACCGCTGTAGCAGGGTCCATCTCACAGGTGCTGCTAATCAGGTGCCAATCAGGCATGATACTGATACTCAACTCTGCTGCTCAACCCACAAATACCATTTTCCTTACAAATGTGGCACCATTTAAAGGGAAATATACAGGCTTTTCCAATGATATGAGATTTATTGGCAAGACGCATTGTTACAACAAAGAAATAATCCACCAATGGTACAGAGTTGTCAAACTTAAGACTCAAAGGTCAAATCCATCCCTTCTTGCATTTCAATCCGGCCCACATACATTCAACTGCCACTTCATTAGTTACACCTGGCAGGTACCGGGTCGGACCCCCTTTTCCTTCAAAGTTGCCTTAATTCTTCATGGCACAGATTCAACAAGTTGCTGGAAACATTCCTCAGAGATTTTGGTCCACGTTGACATGACAGCATCACACAGTTGCTGCAGATTTGTCAGCTGTACATGTATGATGTGAATCTCCTTCTACCACATCCCAAAGGTGCTCTATTGGACTGAGATCTGGTGACTGTGGAGGCCATCTGAGTACAGTGAACTCAGAGATGCTGTTCTGTATACTTTGGTTGTAATGAGTGGTCATTTGAGTTACTGTTGCCTTCCTATCAGCTCGAAGCAGTCTGCCCATTCTCCTCTGACCTCAACAAGGCATTTCCTCGCAGAGAGCGGCTGCTCACTGGATATTTTCTCTTTTTCAGCCCATTCTCTGTAACACCAGAGATGGTTGTGTGGGAAAATCCCAGCAGATCAGCAGCTTCTGAAATACTCAGACCAGCCGTCTGGCATCAACCTTTCAGCTTTCTTCACCATTCTTATACTCAGTTTGAACTTCAGCAGGTTTTCTTGACCACGTCTACATGCCTAAATCCATTGAGATGCTGCCAAGTGATTGGCTGATTAGACATATGTATTGAGTAGTTGAAAAGGTGTACCTAATAAAGTGTCAGGTGAGTGTACCACTGTAGTTTCTCAGTGAATTTTGGCTGATTTTTAGCTGCGGTCTGCAGGCTAAACAACTAGCTCATGCAAAAAGGCACAAAAGAGGAAAGTTGATGCTGAAGGCAGATCATTTCAGGAAGTGGAGTATTTAATTGTAAAGCCAGGCTGTCTCTGTCAAAAAGCTCCATTTGTATTTTGCAAAGCTGATTTGTATGTGTTTTGTGTGCAACCAGTTTCATCCCTGAACGACCTTCAGGCCTAGGCCTACGTGTAACCTACACGACCAAAGACCTTTGACACGTCTTCTGTTTTAAATGAAACTCTCCCTGCAGACACCGAGCGGTTATATTCAGGCCTGTGAAAAATGCTCAACAGTAACATTTAGAATTCATTATTTTGCTGGTAATGCCTGGCTCTTAATGAAACAGCTCGACACCCTTCAATGTGCAACATACAGCTGTGACTGACAGCATCACAGTGCCACCTGGTGGATCAAAGCCTGAGTGGATCCCTGAGTTCTTTCTGCAGGAGACGACATGAAGCCACACTTCAAACCCTCAGGCTTTTCAATCATCAATGTCATCAATGAGAGGACACAAATTAAAAGAGCTTTCAAAAACTTTATTGGAAAACATGTAGCAGCATTTCATTAAAAAAAAAAAAAAAATCACGTAGAGAAAATTTTTGGGCAGTTTGGGATAAAAATTTATGAGTTAAATACAATCAATATTTAGCTTCTGAAGCCCGGCTGGTTCCATCGAGGTAGCCAGGCTACTGGTCCCCAAGCAGAATGTGGCCATGTTCGGCCCGTTAAAAAGGAACACACACACACACACACTTCCCATCATGCACACCCCACTTTATAGCAGCACATAGAGCCAAACATGACTCTAGGAATAGTTTTGGGGCAAATGAGGCCACTAATAGATTTTAAAAACACACACACACACACTCGATCAAGTAGAGACTCCATTAAACATCCCCTCAGTTTGGCCTCTGCATAGAAAATAAAAACCACTAAACGAAGGTGTCGTTGGGGTTAATGTGAGCGTTCAGGTGCACGGCTATTAAAAAACATGAAGAAAATAAAAATCGTCTCCCTTTGCTCATCAAACCGGAGCTTAAATAAAATTCCTGTGGCAGTGAAACATTTCCTCACTGGGTTTAACCAGAATCAGCACCCACAGAGGCTCTGAGAAGCTCCCTGAAAGCAGAAAATACCGTTTCCCACCGATGTTGTCCTCCCTGAAAATCGCCCGTGGAGTCACAGTTCATTTCTTACAGCTGAAACATGAACTCGAACACGCTGAGCTTTTACCCCGTTGGGCTCGGTGCTCTGCTACTGCGGGGATGGAGGGCCCATCCTGGGTCTGATTTTAACCATCGCAGCCTCCTCTCGATCCAGCTCTTCAGTCTTTTCGCTGCTCAGAGGCGGAGTCAGAACGCCTGAGGGGACGGGGCAGCCGCCGTGACGCTGCAGCTCCACTTCCTGGTAGGAGTAGGCCTTTTCCTGTTACACAGCAGGAACACAGATTAACCGTGAAGGCACCAATCAGTCAGCGCTGACATCACTAAGTGTGAACAGATCATTTCTTTGTGCAGAAATCATCCAAAGCTGAATATTTTCACACATTTTGCTTTGAGGGAAACTCCACATCGTTTTGTCCGGTCACATTATTTTACTGAGCTATTCTACCTTTTTTCTTGTATGCTGCGCTTCATGTTTTGGCTGCTGGAACAGGAACTTCACAACCTTTGGGGTAAATGCGGTGCATCTGATCTTAGAACTTGTTTTTGAATGATGTGGATTGCCACGTTGTGATTTAGGAGCTATAGTTTTGCTTTTTTTTTGTCGTCCTCTGGTTCATCATTTCTTTCTTTTGTTAAAGACAAATTAAAGAAATATTGTTAAAAATTCTCTGAATGAAACTAAGAACTGAATCTGTGTAGAATTAAATTAAATTGAACTACAACCCTCATCCTGCCTGAAATGACCCTGAACTGCATGTGAATTCCTTTAAATCACTTGTTTTTAGGTGAGTCTTTTGATCATCCTTTATCTTTAAAAAAAAGTGTAATTTTTAATGTCCTGGCTGCTTTACTGCATGGATTCCAGATGTAATTATTAATATTAATTCTGTTTGTTTGTGTTCAGGTTTCTATGAGATCTTTTCTTTTGTCGTGACTTTTCTTTCATTTTTTCCAGTTTTGATTTTGGCTTAAACGTCCATCTTTCTGTTTGAATTTCTGCTTCTGCTCATCTGTCAAAGACCTCTGTTTTCAAAGGTGTTTATCAATAAAGTTATTATTGTAAAACAGTGACTTTAAGAAGAAAAAAAAAACCCCAGGTACTGGTGAGGGTTCACAGGTCAAACCCAGATTTTAGTTTAGAGATTTCTGATTTTCACAGCTTTCATACATAAATATGTATTTTTTTCTTCTTCTATGCATTTTTCTACCTACCAGCCACGTCATGTAGGGGGCGTGGGTCTGGATGTTGTGCACGTCATCGGCAGGTATTCCTGGGAACGTTTTCATCGGTGAGCTGCCGACCTCTCGCAGCGCCATCGCGAACGGCACCATCCACCTCACACACTCCTCCACCTCCACCCTCTTCAGAGCTGCACGGACGGGAGGAGGACGGACAAAGTGATGATGATGACGAGGCAGGGGTCAAACCAGCAAGGGACAAAGGAGAAAAATGAAAAATGATCTTACCTGAGACATTCTCCACCACCTCCAGAGAGGAGAAGTGAAAGAGCGCCGAAGCAGCAAGGACGCCATTAGAAAACTCGAGGCAGCGCACGTCCAGCATACACAGGTCCAACAACTGCAAACCAGACACACAGATCATCATCATCATCGCCATCATGAACAAAAAAAATTTGGAAATTATTTCATTTCTACAGGCACCGTGTCTTTAAAAAAAAAAAAAATTAAATAAAATAGTAGCTGGCCTGTTGGCATTTTGGGGGAATGGAAAGTTTGGTGAAATATGTTTTTGTGTTTTTTGGTATTTACTCCATAAGGAGGCACCTCATTCTGACAGCTTGGTTTGGAGAAGGAGGTGCTGATGAAAAGACAAGAGGTGGAGTTAAAGATGTTAAGATCTTCAGTGAAGTAACACTGCATGACTGTGATGACTTCCTTGGAGTTTGTTGTTGATCAAAGTATTACAGAGTCACCGGTTCATCTTTATGTTGGTGTTAAAATGATACGAGCACACTGTAAACCGTGACTCATTCAAACAAACCTTCAGGCTTTTTCTGGTTTTACTGAAACAAAGAAAATCTGTTCTGTAAGAATTAACAGATGAGGACCTGTCTGAAGCTTTTAAATCCTTTTTGCATTAAAAAAAAAAAAAAAAAAAAAAAAAAAAAAAAAAAAAAAAAAAAAAAAAAAACAAAAAAAAAAATCAAAAGCGATTACATCCATGCGGTGACAACAGTGATTAGTAATTATGTAATTATAAGTGATTATATAGTTACTTATATTTAAATCATGTAATACATTATCTACACGTTCAATAGTTTTCTCGACATAATCTGTCAGACTCGATCACTACAAGCTGTATGTTTTAACAACATCTTTATCTGAGTTTGGCAAAACTATATCACAAAGTGTGAACGCTTTTCTCTGCTTTAAAAACTGCAGCTCCACACCCGGTTTGTTTACATGAAACATGTGCACAGTCTGCAATGCAGAGGGGAAAAAAAAGATAACAACACGGAGGTGCTTTGCCTTGCCTACCACCGACCAATCATATTTCACAAGTAGTCGTTTTTAACCAATCACACAAGGACAATCTGGGCCCGCGCAGCCAATCGCGCTGAACGTGGACCACTGATGCAACGGAGATGCAACAGACTTGTCCTAAACAACAAAGTGTGCTGTGAATCAAATGGCACCTTAAACAAAACAATAGCACGCCTGATAGTAAAGTACAGTGTCTGAACTGTAGCTATCTTTTAAAGTAGCGTTCACGCAAACCGAGCCTCCCAATAGGTTATTTAAATTAATTTGAAGAAAAAGTTACGCCCTTTAGAGCTCAAAACTAACGCAGCGGGGATAAAAAGCTACTTTTCAGATTACTATTCCCATTTCAACATGAACAAAAGTCGAAATCACTTGTTACTTTTTCTCCACCTCGGAATTGCATAGTTTTGTAAATGTTTTACAAAACTAATATATTTTTTGAAAGAAACTGCCGTTTTGCGGCTGTGTTAGAATAGCAATGTAAGACATTTCACTTACTTTGCACTTACTGGAATAAACTGTTGTGTTACTTTTAAAGAAACACAAAGAAGTACCAAACTACTTTTATAAAGGAGAGTGTGGAACTATGTGTGGGACGTCCTTCGGTGAGCCGCGGAGGGAGGGGCGGAGGGATCTTCACCGAGCAGCCTGGTTTATCATGGTGACGCAGTTGGTTGCTAGGTGTGAATGAAGTGATGCTTTGTCACAATTAAGCTGCTTCTCAGTTTACAGGTCGACCACAACAAAGCAGCACCTCGTTCTGTTTGCCTTGTCCCGGATATTCCGAGCTTGAAATATGGCTCTTTAATTTTTTGCTAAGTTGTTGGACCCGAAAAGTCGTCGTGCTTTGCTTTAGCAACGCACCCCAAAGAGCTCTACATTTTTTTCTGCAAGAATGGAGTAAGTGGAAGTCTCTGTACTCGCTGTCCATACATCTTTGTTGTTGTTGTTGTAAGTGGCTACAGGTTGTTTCGTTCATTGGCTGCTTTCTCCGCTTTTCACTATTTAAAATATTTGACTTATCCCAAAAACAAATGCTTTATTTTCCACACTCCTTCCTGGAGTTTGACTGATTGTGGTTGCTTTGTGCTTTTAGTGTGATTTTTGAATGATTTTTTCCTGTAATCTAAATGTGCAGCCTATATACTAACTGGAGATGCACCACGTCTTCACTTCTAATTAAAGCCTTTCTTGCAACGTTTAATTTAGATCTCATAGTCGTAATCGAGTCCAATTTGTTTAAACGATTAAAAAGTGTTAATTAATTTTAAAAGGGACATGCGATTGAAAGCAGCTCATCAGCATTAATCCGGGTTAACCATCAGGTTAACTCACTTATAGAGAGATAGCTCCTGTGGTGCTTCTTGTCAACAGTTGGGCCCTTGACAGCGTCATTAGGTCCCACGTGTTTTGAGGACGTCAGGTTAATTTTGCTTTGAGGCAGTTTAAAGCCCACAGGACACTGCTCCCAATTCTGTATCACCCACTGTGCCAAATCTGAGAGTTGGTGTTGGGAATAATTTATTTCTCTGCTTTTCAGTAGTTGGCATTTACTATACAGCCTTTTGTTTAAAGGAGTAAATGTGTATTTATGTACACATTTACTCATTACATCACTTTAGACCTGAAAGTGATTTCTTCATTGTTGCCTCTCATTAAAACACAAAGATCCATGCAGAGAAACCTGCGGAGTGCAGCACAGACTGATTCCATCTGATGATCCCATCAGTCGACTGAGTATGCTGGATCTTTTCCTCTCACACATTTCTGATCCCTTTTTTTCTGTTTACCCTCTAGGTTTCATTATGCTCACCCAGCCCTGCTCTCTGTGGCCCATCTGTCAGACCCTGCTTGCTCTCAGCATATGCTTGGACTTGGACTGAATCAAAGCACCAACAGACAAAATGATGGCAACATCAGCTCCTGTTTGGAAGACTCTTCGTGTCTGCCCGGCAGACCCCCTCGCTCTCTCTCACCCACAGGCTAACCACAGCCAATCACAGGGGTGCAGGGGGGAGGTGTCAGAGGAGAGTCAGCACTTAATTGGTGAGTTGCAGCATGTACGCTTTTTTATATTTTTCCCCATTTCAGGTGGGCTCGGCACTGCAGCACATTCGTCCTTCTTGAGCAGTAAGTAATAAACTAGCTACGTCTGTTATATTAAAATGCTGCAACTTTATTTGCAAAAAACTGATTTGCCTTTACCACTATTAATCGGACTGTTATTTTAGAAAACTGCTACGTGCACTGTTGGATAACTGATATTTTTATTTTTGCATGAACGTTTTTTTTTTTAGCTGCATTATTTTCCTCCGACAAATGGCTTGTAACCGATGCAGTTTTTTTCCCCTCCTCAATAGGTGATGGTCTCACTGACTGGATGACGGAAGAAGTGGATTTCTCCTCGTACCTCCCAAACCCTCCTTCCCCTCCCTCCTCTACTAATGCCTCCCTTCCCCCTTCACCCCTTCAGAATGATATCCAGGTGCCCTCTGACTTGGAGGTCATGACCTCTCTGCTGCAAGAGGAACTTGCCCAACTAGAGGACTACTTCCTGTCTGAACCACTGCCAGAGAAAGGGCCGAGGCTGGGAAAATGCGACAGGAGTCCACTGCCTGCGGGTCCTCCGCCATTCACTCAGCTGCCATATGCATCATATGCTACATCCAACCAATCGGAATCCAGCCCACTTCTTGTTACCTTGGCAACCGGAGAACTGGACCTGCTGAGTATCTGTGGCGGGCCCATTGGGCGCTCCAAAATTCCAAGACACGCCCCGTACAGCTGCAGTCGACCCAGTGGGTGTGGTAGGAAAAGAGTTCCTGATGGTGCGAGGTTCAGTGAAGGCTATGACAGCAGTTTGTTGAGTTCCAAAGGAAGTAACTCAGGTAACTCAGCTGTGACGCTTACAGGTAATTATGGCTGTGTAGAAGACGACCAGGTGGTAGGGAAAAGCTACTGTTTGGGTAGCGCAGTCGAGGTTAGACGATGTGCCGTTATACCAAAAGAAGAGAAAAATTGCTGTTTCACTCAAGATGTGATAGGTGGTGCGAAGATTGTTGGTGGTGGATTTGGATTTGGTGGATCACTGGATGTCCCCCATAAGAAAGAGGATCTGTTGATGTATAGCATGAGGGAAGTCAGTGGAGGTCCTGGTAACAGTGAAGTGCTGAATAGTATCAAAACTAGTGTGGAGGTGACAAAAGCCACTGTTTCTTGGAAAACTGAGAGCAGCGAAGGTTGTTATCTTCCCACGACAGCACAGTCCGAGGCCTATCATAGTTTCTTAGGCAACATCAATGAGCAGGTGAAATCAGAGAGTCTACAGATAGGTCAGCATGATCTACACTGCAATTTCCTTGAGGATCAGGGCCCAGAGTGTCTTTTAATGGCTAGGGATAGTCTTAACCTGGAGTCCTCTGGGCACAGACAAGCATGTCGGCTGAAAGAAGACCAATGTGCTGTGAAATATGAAGTGGACATCATGCCAGGTGAAGGCGGGGAGCGCAAACAAAAGAAGAGAGATCAGAACAAAACTGCCGCTCACAGGTAAGATTCTTCTTGATGAAATCTCATTATTAGCATGATTTCACAAGTTAACATTTTCACTGAGTCTTCGCTTTGGTAAATGCAGGTATCGCCAGCGAAAAAGGGCAGAGCTCGATTCTTTGGAGGAACAACTGCATTGCCTTGAAGGGAGGAACCGGGAGCTCCGGGACAAAGCAGAGTCTGTAGAACGTGAAATCCAGTATGTTAAAGACCTGCTGATTGAAGTTTACAAGGCCCGTAGCCAAAGGCTTAAGCAGGACACAACAGCATAACACCAAGCTCCGGCAAGTACACTTAGAGAGCGTGCAGCAGGAAGAATCTGGAGCTCTTTGAGTCTTTAAGTTTGTCCTGAATTGAATGTTTAATTTATTTATTTTTTCCTTGGCGAGGGGTTAAATGCATGCTTTGATAATATGAAATATTTTTTACATTTTAAATCAACACTCTGTCCAATGCTTCCATTGCTTTCGTACTCAAAACACTTGAGCCGGCACTGTGGCACAGCAATGCTTTAAATGACAATCATTTTTAATAGTTCTCGCACCTCGTGAATCTACTATTGAAATAGGGTTATTTCAGAAGAAGTAATGTAGCTCATTATGCAGGTTTTATATTTGTAATAGCCTTACGTTAAAATTGATGTCAGCAATAGAAACTAATGTTCTTTTTTCCTTTTCATCTATTTTCATGTGCAATCGCGTTATCACCCTTATCAGTAGTTAAAGTGGTGTCAACATTTCAGTTTGGACACATATTTCAAATCAACTGTGTTTATACAACAGCAAACAGTTTAATTGGTATTAATATTTAAAATTATTAGATCTGCTGTTGAATATCTATTGACTTTTACATTTGTGGAAAGAGTGGCTACGTACAAAAGAGTCATCAAACTTCGTAAAATTCATTGTATCTTTCTTTTTTTTTGAGAAACATTTGATTTGCTTCAGGTTTATTTCAGCCCTAACAGTAACAGAATAACTGAATTTGTATGTTATGAGTAGTTTACCCTGTTTTGTTCGTTTAATTTTCATCACTTTAAATGTAACAAATGTAACCTTTGCTACTTTGTTTCAGCAGTGGCTGCAAATAATGTCCACATTATACATTATGTAACCAAAATATAACATTTTTTTTTTTTCATACTGTTTTGGAATGTATAACATTTTATTATATGGTGGCAGTAAAATATTCTTCCCTTGCATATTGCAAAATGTACAATCTGTTTTGCAGCTCAGGATACACGTTTATCCGCCAGTTCTACAAACAGTTCTACAGTAGATAATCATGGCAGGAGATTACAGACTTGAAGCTTGCAGGTTTTCCTTATGTAAAACTGTTTTTTCCATGTGTACAAATATTGTAACTAGTATCATTTTAGCAGCCTTCCTCTGCATGCCTTTGCATAAATGTACTCTCTCTCTCTCTCTGGAATAGAATAGGGTTTCAGAAATAATAATTCTTTCTCTAAACTGCTTGTTAAAGCAATAAGTTTTATAGGCCTCTGGCTGATCTGCACTAATTTGTAACAACTTTTGTATGTTCAGGGAGTGGAGTGTGTTAAACCTTTCTTTCTAGAAAATTAACTAAAAAAATCATTCTGTTCTTTCTTAAAGCTTTTGCAGCTATTAGCTTTGGTGTAAGAAGTGTGCTTTCTTTTTCAATTCATTAGCAAATAAGCAAATAACAATCATTGTTACTGTTATATGCTCCATGCTTATACCAAGGACAGGTTTTTCTATGCATATTTATTTTAAGACAATCTCGAATACAACAGCTAATTTATGGCAATTATTTATAAGTTTATTTGGTGTTTTGCCCAGAAATTCATGTCATGTTGTTTAAGCCCCCTGCGGTGTACTATCAATTCCGATTGTTAAAACCAAAAGTGTGTACTGACAGCACATTATAACGTGTTGTATTTTCAAAGTAATTTAACCATAGATGCACATTTCCTTTGTTTGATGTCAACTTTTTTCCTTTAAAAAAAATAAAAAATAAAGTGTGTCATTAACCTGGCCCGCTGTGCTTTTCCAGAGTTTTTCTTCCGATTTTTACTGGAAATGGTTTTTTTTTCGGGGGGGGGGGTTCCCCCCACCATCATAATCCGAAGTTAAAAACTGTGGTCCGACAGTGAAAACAAGTCCTTCCTTTAGGATTAAATAAATCCGCTGATTTTTTTTTTTTTTTTTTTTTTTTGCAAACCAAAGT
>VUQI01020555.1:0-14891 GCA_015106735.1 Paratilapia polleni | reverse complement strand
GGCAAAGCGAAGTTCGGACAGTCAGGGCCCGACGGACGAGGACAAGCGCTGCTGTTCTTACCCAACCCCGCTGAACAGACACTTCCCGCACAGTTACACAGAGAGGGCTGAAAACTTTTATTGTTATCGGCCTCTTCTGGTTTAGTCTATACAAAATGCAGTTTAAAAGAAATAAACTGTTCCGACGTCCAGTCCTCTGAAAATGCAGCCTCGTTGTTTGCGGCTCAATGGACCACGTCTGCTTTATTTATTTAGCCCAATTTCACAAATTTCCAATTTACCCCAAAGAGTTTTGAAATGCGACAGCCTCTATATTAACATGTCGATTTTAGATGAGGAAAAATGCCCCCCCTTAAAAGACCCCCCCCCAAAATAAAAACAAAAACAAAACCAAAAAAACATGCGCTGCATCTGAACAATCAAATGTAGAAAATCTATTTAAAAAATCACAATACACAATGTTACCATGCACTCAAAAATTAATAAACCTCCTTATTTTGCAACTTTCATATCCACTGTTAATAATTACTGTTATGACAGCTTCACCGTTTAAAAAGAAAAGCTACATGATTTTAATAAAGTTACATCGTTTTTTTTCTCATGAAATTAAAACAGCTGCTGTCATGGAATGAGACATTAAACAGTAAAAGCTTTATTTTTTTTTTTTTTTGATAAACGGGATATTATTATGTAGTTCTCCAACATATTGCTTGTTAATGTAAATTAAGGAAGGAGCAGAATTTAATGTGCTGTCATTTCTGGGGGACTCACAGCTGTCCAATGAGCTGATGATAGTCACATTGTGGAGGGGCATGTTGTGAAGCCTGAAGAAGTTTCTTCCTGGCATCAAGGGACATCAGGACCTTGAAATGAATGCAAAAGAAAGTGATAATGTGAAAAAATGTATATATTTAAAATGATTTGAAAGTATTTTACTGACTTGTGAAAGATTAAGCAGCGAACAAATTTTTCTAAAGGACTGAACAAGCACTGGGCAATGAATAAGAGCTCAGCTTTAAAAGCATTAAAAGGAATGTGTGAACTGTTCTTTGCTTTTGTAATTTAAAAACTGCAACAATTAAAAAGTTACAAATTTTGTAATCACAAACTGACTTATTGCAATATGAGCATCTGCCCTGCTGAGACCTGTTCATTACCTGACGTATGGCATCCTGCTGGCTGTACAGGCATAAAGTTCCTATGGCAGTTTGTCTCACTGCATTATGGCGATCCATGCATGCAGTTCTCAGAAGAAAGCTGGGCACGTTTTCCTCCAACAACAAGGATACGGCTCCATCAACATTTACCAGGTTTCCCAGGGCTGCACAGCAGTGACGACGTGTGAGGGCATCAGGATCAGTGATTAGAGATGCCAGCATGGCCACCGTCCTCCTGGCTTCCTGTGTCCACCTTCTTACCTCCTCATCATCAACTATCTGCTCTATTATTGTTTCCAAATCACCTGCCACCTCAATATTTGAGTGCTTGTGTTTTTTTTGTGGCTTCTCTCTGCACCACCTTGTAGTATATGTGCACTTCTCACTGGACCTATCCATTTGCAGCCCAGCTGCAATATAGCCCAACCAGTTTCCAACTGCCCTGCAAGCCATCCGCCGGACAGGCGTGCAGGGATCATGAAGACAGTCTATCATGCCTTTGAAAATGTCAGGTTGTAGGCTGTCTGGTGTAGAAGGCCTGAATGGATCCAAATTTCCCAAAAGTCTACATGTGGCAGCCCTGACTTGGTCATGTTGAAGCCTCAGTGCCTGCTGCAGCACTGAGGCTTCAACATGAAGCTGAAGGGGACAGGAGGAACAACGGGCTATCTGAGACAACAGAGTGAGGAGCTCCACGGCAGAGTCCCACAGTATATCCAGCTGCAAGAAGTCAGAAAGCAGAGAGCTGGCAGTTCTGGTTAGGGGAGTCTGATGTCTGGAAGCAGTGAGCTGGCTGTCCCAAGATGGTGAGAAAAAGCCAGAAGCAGCTTTTGTGAGGTGGCAAACAGAGAGCTGCGGATCACACAAGACCAAACGGCTCAGCAAGGAGAGAGGCAGCTCTAGCAGTGGAGGAGGACGGTTTTGAATTACCTGCCAAAGCATTAAAAAACAAAATCACCCAGACAACTCGTCACACATCAAACAGGCAACAACAAACAACGCAGTGCTCTCCCAAAAGTACAGACACATTCAGGTGTACAGTACTGCACGCCAGACGTGAGCCTAGTGCAAGAGTTATCCTGTGTTGCATCAGAGAATTATGTTTGTCAGCAAGGTCTTTATTGGAGCAAAATAAGGCCCTAACCTGCAGGAGGCTTGTAACAATACCACAGCTGTCATACAACTGGAGAATTGTGGACATGGTGTGTGAAGGCAGGTCCAGGGCAAATGGAAAACATAATAAGTGGCAGCTCAGTGAGGATAAACTGCTGTGACTCAGATCCACCTCAGGTCTCCCAGGATTGCCTTTGGCAAACAAATGAAGACTGTAGGGTATAAAAGATGCTATTGTTAGCTCCAGGCGTTGTAGCTGTGTTGCTCTAAGATTTGTAATACAAATGAAAAAGTGGTTTAATTAACACATCTGAACACTAACCAGTCAGTGCCCAGCAGGTGGCCAAGAGTGTTTACACATTCTGATCCACCATCACAAAACAGAGGAATGCACGAGTACGGATCCTTGGTGAAGACAAAAAGCACAGCAGACAGAACGGAACACAGCCCTGTAATACAAAAAAGAAGTAAACTTTTTTAAATAAAAAGTGTTTTTAGATCTAGTGGTTTCATAGGATGGGTATAATTACCATTTGCTGAACAGAAGTCAAAGTTTGGTGTTGTGCTTGCTAGTGAAGCACCAATCTTTTTCCATAGATCAAGAAACATAACTGGATTTAAATCTGAAGGCACAGGACCATTCTCATGCTGTTTAAACAAGAAAGCATAGACATTAAATACAGATATGTTGCTAATATCCATTTATTGACATGTTTAATCAAATATTACTTGCAGCCTGACCTCATAAAGTGTGTGTAGGAGTAAAGAGAAGAGGCCATCACAGAGTCCCCAACCAGAAGGTAGAGAAATTTGGGGCTGATAATGTAAATAAACAAAAAACAAACAAAGAAAAATGGTTCACAGAATTTCAGATCCCTTTACACTTTCAAGAAAAGCTTTCAAATTACTGCCAGATTTACATGGATTCAGTACCTCACATGGGTTCAAGACCAGAGTTTTCAGCAAGAATGCTAGATTCTCCATATCAACGTCAACATCAACATTGTGTTGTGTGAGGAGAGACAAAACAGAAGCAGCCAGAGGCTAAAAGACAGATAACCAAATCAACTTTTTCACACAGCAGACCAGCTTATTGCATATCAAAAAACTATAGACACAAAACATGACTATTAAATAATTTCATTGGGTACTCACTGCCAAAGGACTGAGATTTGGTTGACTAAGAATTGTTTTGAAGGACTTGGTGAACTCTTCCAGGCTAAATTATGAGAGCAGATGATGAGCTGCAATAGTTGGAATCACGCATGTATGCAATGAGTATTCAACGAATCAAAATCAGCTTCAGTGAGAAAAAAAGAGAATAATCAAACCTATGTTCTTGTTCCACCCAGTCACAGTGCTTCTCCCAGTAGATCATGAGCACTGTGATCATTTCTTGAAGGACAGGGACACTCTGCTGATGCTGAGCAGGAGAAAAAGTAGGAAAGAGTGAGGGACACAGCTGCAGGTCTAGTGCATTATTGAACATTATTTCCTGAGCAGGAACCTTAATAAAATCTGAGTTTTCTACAGTATCCTGGATCAGGTCAAAGAGGACACGGGGTAATCGAAGTTCAGGGCCAAAGTGTTTCAACTTCTCAACATCTGCCATCACTATCAGATTACGCAGGACCCTCAGAGGTTGGTGAATCTGCTGAACTTCTTTTACCATGCCACCTGTTAGCTGACCAAACAAAAAAAGACAGAGTAGATACAAAACTGTTTCCAAGAAGAATAAATTCATGCCCAGTCAGAAACTGAATGTGATTACCTGAGCTTTAAATGCCAGGATATTGGATTTAAGTTGAGGTATAATAACACTGTAGTCTAACTGTTGTCTGCTTGGATCGGATTCTTGGACCGGATTCTCCCAGTACTCCTTGTTGTTGACATCCTGAAAGAAAAAGAAATAACTGATACTGTCAGGTACATTTTTATTTAAGAGAGTGATTTTTTTTTATTACCAAAGCAGATACTCTACTGACAAAGAATATATCAATATTTTCTACTATAACAATCTCTTTTTAATGTGTGGAAAAGGCAGCTGTCACTGACCTGCCATCGCAGCGTGGTCTGACCGTCCTCATTGCATCTCTGCACAAGTCTTGGCCCAACCTCTATAGAGGGAAATTCCTGTTCATAGTCTATGCTTATCTGACCCCTGCAGAGAAAAGAACTGTAAACACATGCCTCCATCTGTTTATGGTAGTATAATTTATCTTTATTCTGAACCTTCATCAACACCTGTGTTTTGATCTGGAGCTTGCTTGAATCTTTGGGATGAGGTTTTGATTGACAGCTGTCATGTCCAGTTGACCTGAGGTAACAGAAGCATCACTGCAGGAGAGCTTGGGGTTGCTCACTGTAGGGTACACTGCTGCCATCGCAGAGCTGGCCCTTTCATTTCCAGTTCCATCCTTCTTTTTCTGTTAATTCACACAATACAGGTTAAAACACCTCCATAGATTTCAGTATACAAACTTTTATCTATAAATTAATTATAGCCTCACTTTGGGACTGTCACTGCCTGGTGGGTTCCTCTTATTACAGCTTTCCCTTTGTTCCCTGACCTTTCGCAGGAATCTGCTCTCTCCAGAAGTCGGTACAGACTTTTCTGCCACTTGCTTGAGTTTCAGCGCCAGCATGTCAGGGCTGGGTGTGACTGTCAAAGGGCTGAACACATTTGTGTCTGGCAACACTGTCAACACATCATATGAGAATAAAACCATGAATGCCAGATGTAAGAAGTGTTTCATACATATCTGAAAGCTTCCTATTGAAATTAGGAGTTTTATAAATTACCTAGAACACCATCAGCAACAAAGGGATGGTGCAAGAGGTCTGGCCATGACAACCGTTTCTGGGGGTCTTTGGTCAACAAGCCTTTCAGGAAACTCTGCAAAGAATATATTAGAAAATAATAATATAGATGACTATGACTTAGGCAACATATCGTGTTGTAGATGGGAAAACCAAGGCTTAAAGTTTCCAGCTAGCCTTGTTAAAATATAGTGAAGATGTTGGCTTCCACCTAAATATAATTCAGTGTGACTAAACTGTACCATGCAAGTGTTGCTCATAGTGTCTGGCCATTTCACTTGGTCTCCCACAATGAGCTGCACCAGGTGGAAGATGGAGTTAGTGTAGAATGGAGGCGCCCCCGTGTGGAGTTCATAAAGGATGCAGCCCAAAGACCAGAGATCAGCAGTGTGGTCATATGGTTTCTCCTCTACCAGCTCAGGAGACATGTACAGTGGTGTTCCCTTGATAGAAGTCAGCACTAAGGTGGAGACGCTCATCGCTCTGGCAAACCTACAGCAAGATTGCATCATATCATTTCTGCTTTTGGAAATGATTTAAACATTTTTGTTTAAAATTACCACCATACCCAAAGTCGCAGAGTTTCACCACACCGCTTTTCCCTAACAGGATGTTTTGTGGTTTCATGTCACGATGAAGAATGCGACGGGAATGTAAATAGTACAGAGCAGAGACCAGCTGGCAGGCAATCTCACGGACCTTGAAAGAAGGGAAGAATCATTTAATCACATAAAATAAATTTAAGCTTCATGTCTCATGTAATTGTGTAAAAACAGTGAATACCTTGCTCTCTGATAAGTTTCCATCATCCTCAATAATCTGGAACAACTGCCCCTCTGCATACTCAGTGACAACCACAACCTGTTATAAACACATTAGGGATTATGAGCGCAGATGTAAAAATAAGTAGTTGGCAGTAACTTGTTTGAGAGTTAAAATGGATTTCAGGGGTTTTAAAGAGATGATTAAAAGAATACCTCAGTTTCAGTCTCAAAGCTGTCAAAGAGCTGGACAATGTTTGGATGTTGAAGGCCCCTCATGATTTCAATTTCTCTCTTGAGATTTCGTAGCTGGTTTTCAGACCGACCCACCTTTGGCATGAATTTAAGAGCCACCACCTCAAGGGACAATGATTAACAGACGATGTGAAACGGTGTGGTTAAATATACAGGAAACATAAACTATACTCCTATGGACGGCTTACCATGCCAGTACACTTTTTCCTTCCCTTGTAAACTCGGCCAAATGAGCCCTCTCCCACCAGCTCCAAAACGTGATACGAGTTCATTTCGGCTATAGTCGGTTACGTTATAACCGACAAAAACGGAACCCTCAAACTGTTACCACTGGTAAATTATTCCTCTTAGGGCAGTAGATGCTTGGATGTAAAACTTTTAATTTTCAAAATGACGAGCGGCAGACTTTCCTCTTCGGTAGCGCTACTTTTCTTGGGGGTTGGGTAGCAACAAATACGACAAACGCTTGCGCGTTTAGCTGCCAATTCAAAAAAGCGATTCAAGAGATATAGCAAAAAGTGACGAGTCGCACATGCATGCTCAGTATTCTAAGATGCGACCTTTCATCCGTTTATTTTAACAACAAACAAATTTTCAATTATTGTTTTATGATATAATGCCAAAATCAAGACCGGCTTTCGTGTGAACAGCTTAAAAGCTGGGGTCCTCAGCCTAGCAACGGCCGTTGCGTTCATAGCAACGACAACAGAAATAAAGCTAAAACCTTTCATAAAATGACTACATGGGCACTAATAGGTAACAGTTTGTGTGCCACGGGCATCCGAAGTCTGCTTGAGCGAGCCTTCACGGACAGAGTATAAATTTTATACCACAAATTACTATAAATAGACTATATACTACAAATCCTTATAGTGTGTATGGTTGAGGGAAGTAGCCTAAATGTGCTCTGTAGAAGCACAGGCGACAGTATAAAAGTCGGACTGAGTAAAGTCCTCATTATGGCCCTATTTAAATCATCATCATCATATTTACTACTACTACAGATGCATTAGATGCCACTTTATAGATTCCCAGGTGGTAATGTCATAGACTATTATACAATAATACACACAAAACAAGTAAACCCAATTTATTTTAATGACATTTGAGCCGGTTAATATGTATATAAAAAAGAGTTTACTTGTCTTATCTGTGTTTGAAGTGCTAACTTTATTAGCTACATTGTTTATATTAAAACTATCCAATCAAACTCAAAATTAAAGTGTGTAATAGGGCAAAATAGTTTTGAGTGTAGGACTTCTACTATGCTTAACTTGTAGGTTACTGCTGTCCTTTGAAGTTGAGCTTTTTTTAATTTTACTTTTTAAATTTTTATTTTCTTTTTACTAGTTTTGGGGATTTTAGTGTATAATAAAGTAAAATAAAAAGTAAAATTTTATTTGTGTATTCACCTTTAAAGATAAATATCACAAAGTGCTTCACAACAAAAATGCTAGAACATAATAACAAAAGTTAACCAAAAGCAAATACGTCATATAACAACTATAAGAACTACCACTGAGCAGTACATCCTCCTGTACAGAAGTACTTTGGTACATAATTGTAGCAAAGGATAGTACTTGAGTTAATGTCATTAGAGTAGTTACTTTCTGCCCTGCACTTGCACTCATTGCCTTTCCACATGGATAATTTTCTGGCCGCCTTAATCGTAATAAACTAGGATCCCAGTTATTATTATTTTTATTATTATTACCATTTTGCCCACAAGATGTCGTATGTGATTCGCTCAGAAACGGACTTAAACATAACATGGAGGAGAAGTGATGCTGAGTCCTTACAACCTATAATCTTCCTCTGAGAAACGTCAGCTGCAATAAGATAGTGGTTTGTGTCATGTTCCCCTTATTTTAACATGCCTGTTATTTTCCTGCTGCCCACTGTCCAGTGTTCCATTTACGATGCAGTATTTGTAAGTTATTGCATCCTTACAGAGGAAGGGTAATTTGTGCTGAACATGCAGCTTTTTATGTGACATTAAAGGTCATTTTTTTTATTCAGTCCTGTTCACAATGTGACCAAAATCGTTAGCTTAGTAATGGTTTGATGGAGTGGTGGATTTTGTGGTGAAGGGCAGGAGTCTTAGTGTGAAGTGAAAGATCTGCTAATTCATCACATTTTGTATGTTGAGACTTGTTGATTGGCCTGTTCGCTGAGTTTCAAGTGGCCGCAGAAAAAATCTTGAGCTGAAGCGCGCATCCAATGAACGCCTCCAAAGACTTCCCCCCCAGCAAAGGAAGATTGTATTTCCATATTTTTACACATGACGAAAATGCATAAAGTCCACAGAAGGCAGCAGTCGGCTGAGCACACACAGGTGGAGAATGACCAGGAGGAGTTTTCTCTGACTGGACTTGTACGACCTGCATTGTTTTAGAGTCCTGCATTTTGGATTATGCTCTTCATCCCGATTTGTGCCTCTCGTCGCTTCCACTGAGCTTGTAGATTCGTTTGGGGTTATTTTTTTTTCCTGTTGGTCACTGCATTCTTTGATTAATGCGAACATCGTCATGTTTATCAGAACAACTTTTCTCCTTTACTTTGTGCTCTCATTCTTAAAGCTTGCTCGTTGCATGGAAAGTGAACTTTGCTTCCCGATTAGACTGAATAATGATGGCAGGACGGATTCTGATAACGACGTGGATATCCTTAATAAAAAATATACCCTTAAGATTAGAGCTTTCCAGCAGGAATTAGTGATCGATTTACAGCGAGACTCTAATTTCATTGCCCCTTCCATTTCTAACCAAGGCGCATTGTGGCTCTCCGATACCGATGTCCCCACTGACCTGACCCGGTGTTTTTATTCTGGATATGTGAACGCTGATGAATATTCTTATGCTGCTCTAAGCCTCTGTAAAGGTGTACAAGGTGCATTTGGCTTCCAAGGCTGGGAATATTTTATCAGCCCGGAACAAAATAACACCAGAAGCGTAGAGAGTGCGCACATCATCCGGCGCAGAACCAGCAACAACTTGAAGCCCAGCTCAACCTCCAGGTGCGCAGTGGACAGCGACATAAGCCTCCAGGCTGCGCAATCATTGGAAAAATTCAAGCGATTGACAGACCACAACAATGTGACCGAAACGATACTGAAGAGGATGGGGAGAGCCAAAAGGTTCGCTTCAGTCCCCAGATACGTGGAGACACTTGTCGTGGCGGACGAGTCCATGGCGCAATTCCACGGAGATGACTTAAAACACTACCTCTTAACACTGATGTCAGTGGCGGCGAAGCTGTACAAACATCCTAGCATCCTCAACTCCATCAGCATTACGGTTGTGAAGATCATGATCATATCGGAGGAGGACAAAGGACCCAAGGTGTCCGGGAACGCAGCCATGACGCTGCGGAACTTTTGCACTTGGCAAAAAAAGATGAACAAAAACAACGACAAGCATCCTGAGTACTGGGACACAGCAATTCTTTTCACCAGACAGGTAAAGAAAACTTTATTAGTGTTCGTGTTATACATGTTTGAGGTAACACCAGAGGCAGGAATGCACTGTGAGCGCAATTACGCACAGAACTACGTAAATGTTTGTTTTTCGCACATATATTTTGTCACCTTAATGAATAATATACTATGAAGAAAACGTTGACGATGAGGAGGAAAATATGCAGTATCTGAAAAGACGCGACTCTGGTTGATACTGTAAACTTTATGACATCCTGCTGTCAGATTGTTTGCTCTGAAAACACTCTCCACCTCTGGTGAACTCAGGGAGCATGCACACAGTCCGCCAATAGCATCACAGCTTTGACACCAAGGCTGGGTCACAAAGAGCTGAACAGAGCACCAGACTTAATTGCTCTTCATAGATCCTTAGAGGGCAGTTTTATAGACTTGGGACCCACCTCTGACTGCACTCCCAAATATTTGGAAGATGACACAAGGTCAGAGATGAAGTCATCGCTCACATTCACTGGTCAGTGTGATGTATGTGCTTTCATTTCGACTATGAAAACTTGCAATAAAGTTGACAAGTCAAGCCAGCAGATTTAGCTACACTTAAAGTTTTTAGTCTGCAGTCACAAAGTACAGTCTTAAAACCTATCAGAGTTATAAGAGTCAAAAATACTTGTTATACCTGCAAATTTACTGAATATAATGAATGTCAGAGCCATCAGGGATCCTGGTCGGATGTGTTGTTTCTCTAAGCCGTTCACATTCTGCTCATTTGTGGATATCAGAGTTACATGCCTCCTCGGTCTAGGCCCACCTGTTCGCTTTGAGTGGAAACAAGCTGCTCCACATCTACAGCTTGCACAGCTGCATCTTTACCGGACATTCTTCACTCTGTCATACACTTCCTCTATCACTCATTTCTTTTGCCACAGTGGTTCTGCACATATTTTTACAGTATGTCCATCCTGAATAGATTTTGGCACCTCAAGATGGTCAGTATTTTCCATAAAAGTATTCCAAATACAAGAGTGTTGCCAGGTTTTTGCTTGAAGTGCAAAGCTGGTGTTATAAACTCTGCAGCCAGTTGATGCGACCCCATTCAACTGTATTGGACCTTCTTAGGGTGAGTCATGAGGATGTAGTTTGCTATGTAAAGCAGAAAGACAGGCATCAAGGGACTTTGTCATCATTTCAAACTAACTTATTGCAACAAGAGAGTGACCTAATCTGCTGTAATCAGAGATTTGGTGAACTGTAATAAGTACAGTACGTCAGAAAAAGCTTCTTTTACCAGAACAGGTTAAACAAAGAAACTTATCTAACCCTTAGGTGTTGAACAACAGATTCCTGATGTGATATCATGTATAAATTGTGCATAAAGCAAAACAAAAAACAACAAGCTGGCCATTAATGGGTAAATGCTGACATAGTGTACAGGCACAAAGTAGCATTCAGAGTATACAACAAATGAAAAATGCAAGTAGTGCCTTGTAGTGCTTAAACTTACTTTATAGCACCATCCAACCAACCAAGCTTATGCTCAGCATTAGAAACCTAGAGCATATAGGCCTTCATTGACCTTTTACTGTCAGTTTTTATAGTGACTCTATTAGCATGATCACTGCTTCTTAAAGCAATATATAAAACTATGCGTTTTTTGCTAACATGTCCAAAACAAGCTCTAAACATTTCAAGGACTAAGATCTCCAGTGTACTATATGAGAGGTCTTTGCTAATCATAAGATTGCATTGGTTTATTGCAATCAAACGGACATTTTGATTGATTGATTGATTTGCCTAGGAACATACAGAATATTTGACATTTTAGCTTCAGATATAAAACAAGGCTGCTGCTTACATGTCTAGTGACAATTCTGATCAGCAAATCAGCCCAAACTCGTTTATTCTGCTGATTCATGACACTGACTCAGAGTCGGTCCAATTAATGAGTGGTATTTTTTTGTTTACTATGGTTTTTAACAGGTATTTTGAAGCCCATTCATTCTCTGCTTAATACCATCCCACTGCGTAATTTTGTAGGTTTTATGAAGACCAACTCGGTGTTGTCCAGAGGCAACTGCGGTTGACCTGAACAGTAAAGTCAGCATGATTTTTGTGTAAAGAATGCTGCAAGGTTACTCAGTTCCTTAAGTTACACAGAGTGTTTATTGTATGAGAGCAGCCAAAAGATAAATCTGCTAAAATGCATCTTCCCCCTGGGAGAGAGGAGGTGGCTGTTCTTTAGCTCACAGCTTGTTTGCCTTTTCTTACATGATAGATAATGGGCTGAGAAAGAAAAGCGTTCACCAAAGAATGTCCAGATGTCATAAACTCTGCCTATGATACTGCTACATCAGACCCATAAAACTCTAAGCAGTACCTTTTACAGTGCTTTTGAATATTGTTTCCAAAGCACAAAGAGGTAACAGGCTAGACAGGAGTTAAAAGCAATAAAATCAGTACACAAAATAAAATGGGAATTTTAGTCTGCTGAGGTAACTATTGTTTTTTTTTTAATTTGCAGAAATACAAAAATTGCAAAGACAGATGACAGATGTGGGAAGTAGGTCATAGCAAACAACAAACTCATTGACACGGCTGTTTCTCCTCCCTTGTTAATCTTGCAGTTCTTATTTTTTTACTGAAATGGCCCAAACTTTCAGATGTCCTCCAAGCACATGAGCACATCTGGGTTAGATTTACACTGGTGTACAATTGTGGTTTTGTGGTTTATTCTAGGAATGATTTGTCATAGCACTCGAGGTCTTCACTTGGCCCTGTGTTTAATGGTTACATTAAGCACAGCAGAGGATTGAAGGGGCTGTGTGAGACTGAACTAGTACTTTATCTGTAATATCTGACCACCACTGGTTTTCTGTGTTTCTGGGTATGTAGAGACAGTGCTGTTTAGGGAGCAGGCAGATGGGCGGTTCTTTGCAGTGGTTACTGTTGAAGTTGTCCTGTGATTAGGAGGTTCAGCTCCAAATGCATACTCGCTAAGACTGGATTTTAAAACCAGTGGTAGAGAAATAGGTCATCTGGAAACTCTTCTCTGGCATGGAAATGTTATGGTTGGGGTTATTTAAATTACCTCATAGAAGAAGGTGTGCTCTAAACACTGTTTCCCACTAAAAAGATTTAAAGACTGGGTGGTGGAAAGCATTGGTTGACACTGAATCATTTCCCAGTTTCTTAAAAGCAAATCTTACTGCAGTGACATCAAGATAATATCAAGGATAATTTAATAAACTTTCATAAACTGGACATGATTTCTATTGGTATAATAACATCATACCCAGACATGTTAATTGCTGAGGTCTGGGAACAAGGTGACATCACCACAAAAAAGCCAGACAGGACAAGAATAAGGATAAGTTGCAGTCAAGTTTCACGCAAACTCCAATCTCTGAGAAAGAAAATTGCAGACCAATAATAGATTTATAACCCAAACTGTCTGCTACTTATTACTTACTGTATCTGAGGGCACACTGTTGTGCAGCGAAGGAGTATTTTCAACTTTTCTGTTTTTTACCTCCAGTATATTGTCTGATCACCTGAAATGAATGTCTTGTGCCAATAACTGTTTATTTAGCAATGCCACACTGTTCCCATAACACACCAAATAACTTGATGGGGGCCATTTTACAATAATCAGCAGAAATGATGGCCACATCTGACAAAATTGAGACTAAATTGTAACAAACTTGAAACTATCCTTTAAAACAGCTATAACTGGCTGTTACAGTATCTTAACAATACATCAAATGCCAGTATCGAAACACTGTGACTATATGAAAGGGGTCTTTTGTAGTATGAACCTGCAGAGTCTTGGCCTGCTGTGCTGTTTAAATGTTTTTACTGTTTTGGTTCACTTTCACTCCACCCCTGTCTTTTAAAACCCCACTGTGGACTTTGTTTCTCAGCATCATACAGCACATCAAAGACAGATGACAACTTACTTAAACAAAGTCGCTAAAGAAGCAGCTAAAGAGACAAATAAGTTAACCTCAAACAGAGCTAGAATAACTCAAAATAAATGATAACGTTAACTGCTAGTTGTGTAAATAGGCAACTGAGGAGTGCTAATGGGTTTTCAACTCAATTTAAAAGGTGATAATATGTCAGCGGTGAAGTTATAAGTAGTTCCCACTGCCCCTAAGTGGCCAAAAAAGGCATTGTGACTGCAAGTATTGTAACTCTCTGTGTTAGGCCTGTGATAGACCCACCTCTTTATCTTAGCTTGGCTAGCCTCCAGCCCCATTGTGGTTAACACTGTGGTTAAGGAGTGTTTTTTTTTTCCATCCAGGACCTCTGTGGGGCCTCCACCTGTGACACACTTGGCATGGCAGATGTTGGCACCATGTGCGACCCCAAGAGGAGCTGCTCTGTAATTGAAGACGACGGTCTTCCTTCAGCTTTCACCACTGCTCATGAGCTTGGTATGCCCAGTCGACATCATCCTTAATTCAATACATATTAATACTGTAGTGTCCCTGAAAGCGTATATGTATAATCACAGACCACGTACTTACGAAAGATATCTAAGATCTCATCTTCTCTCGACAGGGCATGTGTTCAATATGCCACATGACAATGTGAGATCTTGTGAGGACCTGTTTGGGAAAATGCAAGAGAACCACATGATGTCACCCACGCTTATTCAGATCAACCGCACCAGCCCCTGGTCCCCCTGCAGTGCTGCCATCATCACTGAATTTCTGGACGGTGGGCACGGTGAGTTTGCTTGACCCGTGACCCCAGTGTTTCCCTGCAAACAGTCTCAGTGTCTTTGAAGAGGTCTGAAGCCAGAGTAAAGGAAGACACATTGGACAGACAGTTATAAAGAATGTTAAAGCAGCAGTGGTTAACAAACATGTAGCCAGCTGTTGATCACATTAGTAGATCCCATCCTCACTGTGTTAGTCACATATACAGCTCAGGAAAAAATTAAGAGACCACTCCAAAATTATCAGTTTCTCTGATTTTGCTATTTATAGGTATATGTTTGAGTAAAATGAACATTTTTATTTTGTTCTATAAACTACTGACAACATAACTCCCACATTCCAAATACAAATATTTTCATTTAGAGCATTTATTTGCAGAAAATGAAAAATGGTCAAAATACCAAAAAAGGTCCAGTGTTTTCAGACCTCAAATAATGCAAAAAAACCAAGTTCATATTCATTTTTAAACAACACATTACAAATGTTTTAACTTAGGAAGTGTTCAGAAATCAATATTTGGTGGAATAACCCTGATTTGCAATCACAGCTTTCATGCGTCTTGGCATGCTCTCCACCAGTCTTTCACATTGCTGTTGGGTGACTTTATGCCATTCCTGGTGCAAGAATTCAA
>VUQI01020554.1:5461-16076 GCA_015106735.1 Paratilapia polleni | reverse complement strand
TAAGACTCAGTCAGGCCCAGAATTCCCTTACGTGTGGCCTCATATATTGGATTTTTTTTTGGTTCTTTATAAAAAAAAAAAAAAAAAAAAAAATATTTTTTTTTTTTAAAAAAAAAAAAAAAATAAAAAAAATTTTAAAAAAAAAAAAAGAAAAAAAAAAAAAAAAAAAAAAAAGATTCTGGACATTAGCTGGCTTTCCCCTTGCTGCGTCACATTTAATTAAAACACATGAGAGTGATATCACACTTCTCCTGTAACTCTTGGCAAGAAAGTATAGAAGCCATTCATCCAAAATGTCACACTAATCCTTTAAAAATATAGCTTGAAAAGTAAATTGCCAAAGCTACATACACTTTAGCTCTAAGAAAGTGTTGGCCTCATGAATGAATAAACAGAGAAAGTTTCCTTGGCTTGCACAGATGTTGATAACAGAAAATAATTCACCAATCATCAGAGAGGTGGAAAATTATCAGGCTTAAACACTTGAGCACAACTTGGCATTAAACTTCAACAAGCCAGGCAGCAGAAAACTTCCTCTCTGTTGTATTGCTAAATACTGATAATACACTTGGCTGACCACCAAAGCTTTGAGGGAAGCATCCAGCTCAGAAGCAGCCAAGTACCACTGCTCTACATGTAAGAAAAACACATTCTCTGCACAGCATCACAGCGTGCCTTGACAGTGGAGTCACAGCAGCATGTAGTCTCCCCTTTAACATGCCCCAGGGTGGAAATGTTAATTGTGACAGCAGTGGGCTGTAGATGGGAAAAGGCAGCAGAATGAGGCTCCCCCTGCCCATCGTGAATATGATATGAATGATAATGACTACTAATGCACCCAGTGCACATAGCTGCTTGCCAAAGTGGGTCAAAATCATGTTTTAAATAGAAATAAGTGTGTTAATGTGTCACTGTCAGGTGTCATTGACGGAATCAGGAAGTTTCACGTTTTACAAAAGGTTTAAAGAATCTGTCATTTGCACACAAATGAATGTGGTCACAAAGCCTGGAAGTCCATTTAAAATGGCAAAATCCTAAAATAGTACAAATAATGCTGTTATTAATATCCAAAGCACATATTATGTGTTAATAGGTCAGGCTTTTCTATAGTAGCATTAAGTAACACCTCAAAACAGACACATATAAAGAAAAACTAATGCTAAATTGGCAACAAGTGTAGCTAGACAACATAAAAGAAAGTTTAAAAAAAAGTATTAGTTTGGTTATGGTGTGCCTGAGAACGGCACAGAGATGTGTGCAAGTCATTATGACTCACACTCTAATCAGACCTAAGTCACACATCTAATGATGTATTTACTTAGGACAAAAGAAAACGTCTGGCAACTCACATATGTGATGAGTTTTTTGTGACTCAGATGCCCAAATGAGAGTGTTTTGTCAACAAAGGCATGATAATGTTACAATAATGACACACAAGGATTATTAGTAGGCATTCTTAAATGTCTAAAATCGAAAACAAGACGTCCTGCTGTTTGATTGAAAAGGCATTTATGCTTACTGCTAGTATGTGTTAGCTCTTTGCATCCTTTATTTTTAACAGCAATCTGTCTCATCCAAGCTTCCACCACTACAGGCTAGTGAGGCAAAGTCAAAATAATTACGTCACCTAATCTCCACAGTCAGCAGACACAAAGTGATGGAAGCAACAGCACAAACTGGCCAATCAGTGAGCATTAACACTGAGACAAAGAGCTGACAGGACGTGTCGTGTCATAATCCTGACACATCCATGCAACTTTTTTTTTTTATTTAAGAAAAGTGCCACAGCAGTGTCTGCTAAAACATACTGAAAATAAAATATTTTAATCAAGGAGAAAATCAGTGCTAATCAGCTGCAGACTACACCTGTACAGGCCCACTGGTTTGTGTTCTTAAAACTCATAAAAAAGAGTTTTATTGGTGCAATGTAACAGCACACTGTAACATTAAAATAATGAGGCAGGAGTTTAAGCTCTGTGCAGTTTTATATGAAAGCCAAAAAATGACAATCCTAAAATAGAATCCTAAGAATAGAAACTGACAAAAGCAGCTTGGGAAGAGGGCTTTGTGGTTGGTTGGGACTTGAGCCCTCTGTCAGGTAACGATAAGAAGAGAAATATTCTTTGAATATATAATCTCTTTAAAAAGCGCACCATCTCGGTTACAGTTTGAAACTGTCTCAAAATGTACTTGTTTCTGTCCACTAAATTTCAATTCAAACTGTAACTTTCCTACATGTTGAATCTTGCAAACAAAGGTAAAGCACAGTTGTTCACATTAACTGGCAAACAAGGTGTAATATCGCACACCGAAAGCCTCTGTGTGAGTGTGTGTGACCATTTGTTACAGTGCTGATCTGAACCGCTGGAAGGGAAGGTTTAACTGCCGGGCAGGTGGGCTTTAAATCTAGTTTAAGACCTCAGACACACAAGAACCTTTGGAGCAGAGCAGCAGAGGTCCAATGGGTCCCAAATCATTTTGTCTCCTGCGGGCTTTTCCCCTCCACAAAATAACACCAAAACCTATCTGACACTATTCCATTTGACAGGGGGGGGGGTTGCTCAACTCGAACAAAAAAAGTCAACAACATCTGTTAGTTGCAGCGTGGTAACAACAGTCTGTTTCTATTTTCCCCTCTGCGCTTTGTGCCTTCATATCCTCGAAGAAACCCTCTAAGAAAATATGATCGTGCATGAAAACAATAACACAGGACACCCCGAGGCTGTCGCAGAATCTCTCTCGGCGTCACGGCCGGCCTGCGGCATCAACATTTACAAGGAATGCTTAATGACTTCATCATTATTAACAGTGGGAGTGATTCTGAGGTCATGTTGGGAGTACTCAGTTATATCTGGAGCCCCAGAAAGTGAAATCCTGATCACACAATCGAATGTAGGATTTCAGATTAACTGGACAGGCTGTCAGTGGATGTTTTTATATTATGGAAATCCTGTTGATTATTAATAATTACTTAGCCTGTGTTTAAAGTATGTTTATCTTTAAACAAGTGTAAATTGCTAGTTTTTCATAAGCTTACTTTCCAGGAACCACTTCAGTGTTTTCATTTCACATTTGTAAGATGTCATAAATAATAAACTTGTTATGAGGGATTTATGAACCATGTGTGAAGATCAGTGATTCAAGTATGCTGATGACACCACATATTCTTATTTTAAAATACCAGCTTTCTACTTCTAATGCTAAATGAACCCTTTAATTTCAACTCCTAGCCACCACTTCAGAGTTAGTCAGTCATGCAGTCGACAACTAATTCATCCAGAGCCTGTTTCCAAAAACCCCCTTCTCCTCAGAGTAGGGCTGCAGCTTCTTTTATTATTATTGATCAAGCTCCATGTGGTCTATAACATGTCAGGAAAAAATTTGCAAAGCAAAGTGCTCTCAGAGAGCACTGAAGTTTAAAACCCAAACATATTCAATTTGCCATGAAATGGAACAAACCAGCCAACTCCACGCTGGAGAAGCTTAAGTTGCTGATTCATTTCCAATAACCATTCTGGCTAGTCTGCTGACTCGGCCTTTGGGGGCAGCAGCCAGTGTTTGAGGACTTCCGCTACACCCAGCAATGCAATGGTCATTGTTTGCAAAAACATTAAAAATGTTGAAATACTAAAATAAAAAGCTAAATTGTCAGCCAGTGGTTTGTCTTTTGACAACAGGTTATGTACATTCATATGCAGAAGTATTCTACCAGATATTACTCTTTAGTAAACACTATATTTATATTTATATGTAATACATTTATATATCATTGTCATTTTGCACCTTGCACGAAGATCATCATTGGATCTGTACAATGCAATGCATTGTGGGACTGATAGTAGAAAATGCACCTACTGTACCTTTCCATGTGTAACTTTGTAAGGGCACTGAGATACTGATATATACTGTATACATATAGAGAAAGTTGTAAATAGAGAGTAATTTTGGACACTTGCGTGGCTGTAACATTGTTTCTACCTTTTCCTGATGTGTGTGTCTATGTAAAACTCAAGCATCCAAAGAATCTGCAGACTCGTTATAGAGAAGATGAGGGCTTTAACCTTCTTATTCTTTGAACCACTACATCCCTGTGTGGAATCATTTTGGTAAAATGTGTGTGATCCTATCTTCTTTTAAAGTAATTTCAAGTAGTGCTCATATCCCTGCATTTCAGAAATATGTTGTAAATATCATCAGGGTTAATCAGCTGCTGTTAACCAGTTTAACTGTTCTTTTTCTCCTAATACGCAGGAGAGTTTCAGCTCTGTCTGACAGAAGCGTTGCACCGTCACCTTTAACGGCTCCTCGTGCTTTCACCTGGGCAGGTTGAGCAAAGCATTCGGCCAACTCTACAAACTCTGAGCAGCAGAGTTGAATGATTAGTCTCAGCGGGGTGATCAATAAGCCCACAAGTGACCATGTCACATTAAAGAGCTGTATTAAGAGGAAAAATGCAGCCTAGAGCAGGTTTATATTTGAAACTGGTTTGTCTCTACATGATGACACTGCAGTGATTCTCCTGCAGTTGTGTGTTGATGGTAAAGTTAGTGGAGCTGGTGAACAGCCTGCTTGCTTCACTCTGACCACAGTCTGACCATAATCCACCAGCTTTCTACGTTTTCAGAGAAGTAAGCTTGGCAGCCTTTTGGAATTGCAGTCATGAGCAATTCCAAAAAGGTGTCGTCAGTCACCTACACAGGCCACAGTATATGTGTGTGTCTGCACCTTCATCTCTCTAGAATCAAAATCACTGGCTGTTGCTATTTAACACAATATGCTCACACACTGCACATCTCTCCTGGTTTGCCTCTCACCATCAGCTCTTTGTTGCATCTCATCAGCACCACCACAAGCTGAAATAAATATTAACATTCTTCCTCTGGATTCATGTTTACATGGCGATTTTGACGGCCAGTGATTGGCAATCTATTAGTTGCTGTTTATACAGTCGGTAGATGGCGCACTGCCTAATTTCTCCGTATTTTAATCCTATCTCCGTGGCACAGTCTTTTAACCTTTACAATGACGAGAAATAAAGCTAATGTGGGCGACCGGGCCCGAGCCAGCAGGCCTGCACCTTAACTTTCTGCCTCTGATGAAGAGTGGATGTGCATAATTACAGTTCATGTGTTGTTCTTTACTCAGCACCTTCACACGGCTGCAGTTATTTATCACAGTAAACGACACACGCCGCTTATTATGGCAAACAAAGATAACTGATGGCATCCTTCGGGCAGCGCTGCAAATCCACGACCATGCTTTGCCTTGCTTCTTTTTGTACGTTGCATTAATTTGAGAGCAAAAATAAAATACAAGGTAAGCGGGACGTTCAGGAGCAGATTTTTTTCTGTGCTGTGAGATAAACCGTGTGAAAGCAGCTGCTGATGGGGGACTACCACAGGCTGCAGGCCGACCGGACCGAGCGCTACGACGACTTACTAAAAAAACAAACAAAAAAAAAAACATCACTTACATCAAGAGTGGCAGTCCCGTAGTGTATTCATCATTTATGCGCAGCGGAATAAGAGCTCCTCATGTCTGCAGTGGCCCGAGTAGCACGACCCGATGTGTTGGTATGATCCAGATGTGTAACACCTTCCCTGCCTGCTCGTCTGTACATGCAGCTTATTACCAAAAAAATATATAAATCAATTCATAAATAAGATTTAAAAGACCTGGTTTGACTAGAAGATGCACAGCTCTGCCGGACTCACAGTAAACAGATAAATTAGGAAATGTCATCAGAAGTGCTTGGCTAACTCAGCTGGCGTCACGTCTAAGCGTGTGTCACTCTGAGCTGCGAAGCGTGTGTGAGGAGACACTGACGGGGGAGGTGGGCTCTATTGTCTCTACTGCGGATGACATCATCCCAGACCAATGGCGACACGCACGGGAGGAAGGGCTCAGGGGCGAGCACGCCGCACGTGCGGGCTGGTGGAGGAGGAGGAAGAAGAGGAAGGGGATAATATATCCCCTCCAGCCAAAAAAAAATAAAAATAAAAAAAAATCTCCCACAATAAATAAATAAATAATAAGGTAATTAAAAATAAAATACAATCTAAATAAAATTAAACTGCAACAAAACAATCAATACCATATAAAAAAAAGACATAGAGACCTGGTACTCTTAAGTCTATTTTACGAATACTAGTAATAATTCAAGTGCACGTGAATTTTTACTATGCTAATAACTCAGAAAACAGTTTATTATTATTTTTGCAACAGTGTTAATTTGACTTTTAGATTTGTGACTACGTCACTCTAAACCACTGGAATAATATAATATAAATGCAAAAACAAAACAAAACAAAACAAAAAACAACAACAAAAACAAAAAACAGTTTCCCTTAAGAGGGAATTTGTACTGGTCATTGTGTAAATGGTCATGATGTTTGCCTGCAGTTGTACATTATTTTCTAATATATCTGATCTTTGGGTTTCAGTAAGCCGATTGTGGAGAAACAGCTATTTGGATTCCAAATATTGTTACCACCACAGGTAATATAATATTTTGTACTCAGTATAATGTATGCTTTCAGCAAAATGTACTACAGTAAAAGCACTTAATTTGAAGCTATGACAGAATTTAAACATACATCTTTTTTCATGACCTTCTATCGGTCTCAGTGCTGTTAGTATTTTACATTTTGTTTTTTACAACACAATACTGCTGTTTTCCTTTGCTTTTCCGCACATTGTACTGCACCTGTCATGGCCCTTGTTTTGGGTCCCAAGAGTTTGAGTTGCTTTGGGATTTGTGGATTCTTGATTATTATTAAATGGTTTTGTTTGGTTTCAGTGGTGTTCTTGTGTTCTAAGTTTTGTTTATTGTTTGGTTAACGTTTCATTTCCTGTTTTGATCTCTTTGTCGTTCTAGTATTTTTTGACTCTTAGTTCTGGTGATTTTTAGTTCCTATTTAACTTTTTTTTATCGTTCTTTTGATGACTTTTTTGTGTTATCTTTATTTTTTTTTCACTTTGTGGTTTCTAGTTATGAGCTTGTGTTCTGGTTGTGTTTCCTTGTCTCGTTCTTGTTAAGTGTTAGTGTCCATGTTGTTGTTTCCAAGTTAGCTTTCTTTTGTGTCCTGGGTTAGTTTTGCTTCCTGTCTGTCCTTCCCTGATTCCCTAATTGCTTTCACCTGACGTCTGTGTATTTTTCCTTGTGTCCAGTCCTGTGTTTTTCCTTTGGATTTCCCCCCTGGCTCCTTGTAGTTTTTGTTTGTTTGTTTTATTTCTGTTTTCATCATCTTTGCACTTTGTTAATTTTGTACTTTTTTTGTATCAACCAACACAGGCTTGCTTTTAGTTCTTCCTTTGTTTTCTCACGCCTGCATTTGGGCCCTCACTCCAGCTTCACTATGACAGTATCATAACAGTCAGGTTTTTTGTTTTGTTTTTTTCAGTTCTCCTGGCTGAGCAATGTATACGCTTTAAACTTTGTACAGCAATTTGGCAACTTAGTACATTCTATATAAATAAATTTGATTTCATAGTTACATTTGGTCTGATCAGCAAAAAATGAATTAAAAAAACAAATACATTAACCCAATCTAATAACTGACCAATTACATTTTCACCGATTATACATTTTATTCAAAACTGGTATGAACTCTCAGACATGCATGATTGGTTTCTTTTTCTGTGCAGGTTTGATTTCCCATGGAAGTATTGTAAAATATGCACTCACTCTCACACCATTAGCTATGTCAGTATGATATTTTTGGTCTCAGCTTGAACAGAGAGAAGCCACATTTCTTTCTTCAGGAGGTGGGGAGATGATTGACATGCATGTCATGCTGATTAGGAAATTATCTTCTCTTTGTGTGAAATCATGAAGTAGAATGGAGCTAATTTTAACATTTTAAGCTGCTGAGAAAGGCTGAAAATGGAGACATTTAGTTGCTGCAGAAACTACACTAATATACTGCATTAAATGAGCTCATTTTTATGTGTTCCTCACTTCAGCTGGGCTCTGGGTCCACCCCCTTCCATTGCTTTTGTTTTTCACACATTTGGCAGTGGAGCTACAGGCTGTAACTATGATGCACTTGGTCTATATTGTGTGTTTATACATTGGCATCACATTTTCTATAATTATGAGTCTTTCTTTGTTTATGCAAGATTTCCATAGATGTTGACTAATGCCAAACTGTATCCTAACCAACCAGCACCTTTTCTTCCTGTTCCTTGGAGGGGAAACAAAGTCCTGAGGGTTGACTGGCCCACCCCAAGCTAATCTCTATATCGACACCTCTGCGCCAGGCTTGCTTATTATTAGGAGAGTTATCACTGGAGCAGTACAAAAACATTAAACTGTCTGTCCAGTTTTATCTACACGTGTGTGCTGTACATTTCTACAGTAATTCCTGAAATATGTTCGACAGTCTCCACACAGAGAACAATCAGTCTGTCTCCCTCCAAAGTAATACTGCTTTGTGACACATTGGTCTCACCCAGCCAGCACTAGAGTCACTTCACATAGCTGACTCACTTCAGGCCCATTCACAGCTATGACTGTAATGTGTGAAGTCTTTCAGATTCCCAAACAGCATGGGCCAGACAGTGGCTCATATCATAGTGGATAAGTTGGGGGTATTTTTTCCACCTGCTGCATGTGGTTATATGATGATGAGTAAATCTTATAATGTGAGTTATCAAGTTTCACACATGCACTTTAAATTAGATAATGTGTCTATGTGCCAAATAAACCCCGGAAACCTTCTAATGTATTACCATTAAATACCACAAGAGGTTTCAGTTACACCCCCTGTAAGCCTGGTCACCTGTGCAATACCTGTTAGGAGAAAAGGTGACTGGCTGTGCTGAGTTTCTTTGCAAATTTGATGATAAAACCATTCGGATCTTGCCCAAACCTTAAAAGACCAGTTTGATTATGTCTACTTACATTCTTGCTGAGACTTTGACGTGAAGACTGATGGCACAATAAGTTCCTGCTGGCAACTGGTTGGCTTAGCTTAGCACAAACACATGCAGAGGAAATAAAATCTGCCTACAAGCTCTTATCAAACTCTCAGCCAGAAAGCAAAAATGGCAAACTCTTCCTTTAATAAGGTGTGGTTAGGCCCAGCCCTGATGTCCACCCTAAGGCTTACGCACTAAATCTTCAAAAGACTTAAATGATGTCACCTGTGTGCACAGCAGTAATGCACACACAGGTGGGTGTATAAGGCCTCAAAATGGTGTGAATAGAAATGGGACAGTGTTCTGTGACATATCACATGATGTTACCTTGACAACATCAAAAACCTTTCTTGTTATTGTCGGTTTGGTATTATTCACTTTACTTTCTTCACAGCCAAAGGAACTTAAAGGACCCAGTGTCTCATTTCAGCATCTTTCAGGCACTTGTGTTTACAGAGAGGAAATTTTCAAATAATAAATGTACTTGTTTTTGTCAAAATATCATCATTAAGTAAAAATGTCATTTAAAAAAAGATCGTTTAAAAAAACTAGCTGTGTAATAAAGTACGTGCTGCTTTCCACTGGTTGCTCCTTCTGTACCTTTACTTAGTTTGTTTGCTTGTTTTTTTGTTTTTTGTTTTTTCAGAAAGGCATCCATTGTAGTTTTGTGTTTAACATCACAGTCCTGTGAACTGTGGGTGAAAAAATACAGGAAGTTTGCAGAAAGGGCTCAAAGTATCTGTCAGAATCCTAATTCACTTGATTTTTTGACAAGGGGACAGCCTTAAGCTATGGAAAGCACAAAAGTTAGAGAAAGTGCAGGCATAAACAAGATGTGTTGGCATGAGGAGTGAATAAAATACTTTAGTTATTATGGACATGCAAACTGAGAAGCACTGCATAAGGACATTGAAAAGTGGTGAATAAAATGCTGGACTCTGGGAGTGTGGGCATTGGGATCAGGCCTTAGTTTCCTAAACTTACTTTTTGGCCACAGGGTAAGAGCAGCTAGCTGTAACATAGACAGTGTCCTCTATTTGATTTGTGTGAGGATAAACTTGTTAGCAATCATTTTCCTGCTCACACAGCCAGAGAATCATTGGCATCATTAGCTTCATGTTATTTGCCACCTGGTGTCCTTTTACTTGTGGGTTTTAAGGTTCCTCAAACTCCTGAGGGAAACATCCGTCTCTTTAGCTGCTAAATGCTTCACTATGTTTACCAGTTCTTTGTCATTTGGTGCTGCTGCTAGATAAGTATGGTAGCCAAGTATGGTAGCCAGGCTGGGTGTGGACTGTGGTAAGGTATCACTTCCTGTTCCTGTTGCATCGCACAGTGGTGCTTGTTGTGTAGCTTAACTTGTGTTGCTTGATTAACTAACTACGAACTTTCACATGGTGACTTATTTTCAGAGTGTAACCTCCACGTGTTTTATTAATAGCACACTTCAGGTGAATCACCTGCAAATTTATATTCATATCATTCACTCATTGTGTCTTTAGGGATCCACTAGCTTAGCTCGTAGCCGAATCACTGTCAGCATGGCTTCTCCTGTCTCACCTCTTTCCTGCTCTGTGTGTCAAATGTTTAGCTATTCCTCGGCCTCCTTTATTAATAATGATACTTGTAATAAACGTAGCTTTGGAGGCCAGGCTCAATGAATTGGAGACTCGACTCCGCACCATTGAAAATC
>VUQI01020548.1:0-12496 GCA_015106735.1 Paratilapia polleni | reverse complement strand
TCCATACCACACAGCTAGGTTGATCAAGGTGTGGATCAAGGACCACCAGATCAAGACCTTGTCATGGCCAGCCCAATCTCCATACCTGAACCCCATTGAAAACCTCTGGAATGTGATCAAGAGGAAGATGGATGGTCACAAACCATCAAACAAAGCTGAGCTGCTTGAATTCTTGCTCCAGGAATTGCATAAAGTCACCCAACAGCAATGTGAAAGACTGGTGGAGAGCATGCCAAGACACATGAAAGCTGTGATTGCAAATCAGGGTTATTCCACCAAATATTGATTTCTGAACACTTCCTAAGTTAAAACATTAGTAATGTGTTGTTTAAAAATGAATATGAACTTGGTGTTTTTGGCATTATTTGAGGTCTGAAAACACTGGACCTTTTTTGGTATTTTGACCATTTTTCATTTTCTGCAAATAAATGCTCTAAATGAAAATATTTGTATTTGGAATTTGGGAGTTATGTTGTCAGTAGTTTATAGAATAAAATAAAAATGTTCATTTTACTCAAGGTTTTACATAATAAAAAAAAGGACATAATAAAGATAATCTTTAGCAGGTCTTGAAATTAGGTAAATACAACACAAATACAAATAATGAACAACAACACATGACATATTACATTTATATAACAAAAACTAAACCACAAGGCAGAAGCATTGTGTGAAAAACTAAGTAATATGTTATGTCTTGTTGTTCATGTAGGGTTGTATTTACCTAATTTTAAGACCTAGTAAGGACTAGATTATAATTGCGAAGAACTACTTTAGGAGGAAAATGACACCATTTTGTTGCCCTAATATGGCATGAAGGGAGACTGGCCACACTTGACTTTCTCATGGCTCTTCTTGCCACCTCGAGACATGTGGCCACGGTGTGTTTGATATCAGTTCAGGGCTCTGTCTCTTTTAGCACCTCTGCACTGCTGTTAAACTACATTCCTCCCACCTTCGAAGCCCAAATATGTTCACTCACACTAACCTGTTACCATTAGGCCATTCATCAACGTTCAACTGTCCAAACACGAGAGGTGTTAGGGGAGACAGTGTGGCCAGACAGGTTTGGAGGGCTTCCAGCACTCCTGGCTAGTGGAGACAATTTCCAGTCAGAGGACATAAAGTCTGCGAGAAAGTACCAGGTAAACTTGGTCAGAGTTGTTCTGTCTTCCTAAAACATTTGCTAAAGTTTGTCTGTGTGTATGTTTTCATTTTTAAGATATTCTTTTTGGTCTTCATAGCCTCCCTGGGGTCCATTTGCAGTTTTAACAGTACCAGAACAGGCTTTGGGTTTAGACATAGAAGGCTATGGTTGAATAGACAATTTTGCTCAGGAAGGCTGTTGAATGAAGTTACCTGGAAGACCCAGCAGCCATAATAACAGCTGGTCTGATTCTCAAAACTACTAAGGAAAGGTGCTTCAGTGCTTCCTTTATTACCTCCTTTAGCATTATGAAAGGAAAGGAAATAATGCCATCCCATAATTCATAGCAATGCACCATCCGACGGTCAGTGAAAAAAAATAATTGACACAAATGACAGATAATGTAAATGGTAATTAAAGTTAATTTTCCATTGCATTGCATAACCTGCTGATGTGTTTTGAATCTTCAACAGCAGGCGGACAAACCCATAGGTGAACAGGTAAAAAGTCATTAGGGAAAGGAGGTAATTTTTTGGACTATTTGACAGCAGCCTCAGTGTAATGGATAATAAGACCTCATGGTATTTTTTGTTTCAGTCTTCTTGACAAATAGCTACAAGTTCTGATTGGAATATTGACTGTCTCACATTAATTATTAGCCTTCATTTCTTTTGTAGGAGTTGAGTGATAATGGAAATGACTTTCCATTCTAGAAGGTGATAAGCAGCTCTGCTTAGGTAATAATATCCAACACCATCAGTAACCAACCTTTAGGAGAAAACTATCTTTGAAGTAACCCTTTGGTATGAGGACTGCAGTTTTGAAACCTTGAGTCAAGCCTTGTTTTTTCTTTATAGATATGAACTGGTAAGTTATCAGCTAACGCTAGCCCTGGCTCACTAGCTTGATTAGCAGGGTGTGTTCTTAAATCCCAGTGATAGGAAGGATAATTGTGGATAGTAAAAATCAAGCTTTAAACAAAGTACTCAACAGGAAAATCTAAACAGCTTGCTCATTAGAGTCTCTTTCTCTAGTACAAATGAATGTTAAACAGGACACCCCCCGGTCAGTCACAGATACCATGGTCTTGTCATAGACAGTATAAAACATGGACGTAGCTTCCAGGTTGGAAAAAATAAAGCCAATGTGGAAGCGCCTAAAAACCTGCATTCTATCTGAAGGCCACCAGGTGGTGACAGCTGTGGTTGCAAAAAGACTTCTGGTCCTAGTGAAGTCTATGGCAAAACGGCTTTCTGACTTGACCTCTGTAACACTTTCCTGCTGAGTTTATGGGCCTTCTTCTATACTGTCTATGGGCTTTTTAAACCTTAATAAATCTGGGTTATCATCACTGCATTGGTTGTGTCGCACACCAACTGTGAAGTCACCACAGCCCATCACCATTTATACTGACTCTTGGGACACGGCAGATTCGCTTCTCTCGAACAATAGGTGAGGCCACTCACAAAAAAACCTTTGCATTAATGATGATATAGACGCAGAAGAAAAAGTGAGAAGTGAACGACAAACTGAAATGACACCAAAGTGCAGCGTGTCCCAGCAATTGTAACATCACTTTTCAAAGGTAAGCATAAACCAGGCAATATACATAGTTTAAACAGGTGAGTTATATAAAAGGTTATCCCACTGTACAAATGGACTGGTACTTATATAGCGCTTTTCTACTCAGTTTCTGTGTACTCAAAGCACTCTATACTACAGGCCACATTCACCCAGTCTCACATACATTCATACAGCACTTTTCTCTACACTTAAGTGCTTACTAACATTCATACACACACTCACACTCCGATGAATGCATCGGGAGCAACGTGGGGATCAGTATCTTGCCCAAGGATACTTCGGCATGCAGACTAGGGGAGCCAGGGATCGAACCACTGACCTTCCGATTAGTAGACGACTCGCTCTACCTCCTGAGCCACAGCCACCCCTTGTACTATAGGCTTATGAATTTCTTTCTTTTTGTCTTGTTGTGCAGTGAGTTGTTTATACAGAACGAAAAAAAACCAAACAAACAAACAAACAAACAACAACAACAACAACAAAAAACAATCAATCAGTACAATCATTTAATTGGACAACTTGTCGCTGTCATCAGTTTCCCAGAAAAGATTAGATCTCATCTAAGGCTAGAAGTCCTCAGTGACATTACACACCAGCCACACTGTTGAATTGTATTGTAGGTAACGTAGGTTCCAGGTTTGCAAGAAAAACTCTCATATAACCCTACTGAAAATTGTACCAACCCAGGACTTATTCTGCCCTAAGCTTAGTGTGATGGAACTTCCTTTCCCTGCTCATTGAGCTTCTTCTGCCTTACTGGCACCAAAAAGGATCCATCCAGCAATGTGGATGGTTTACTGGGGAGAGTGTGTTACTGGGCAGTGACCCAGTGGAGATCTGTGGGTTTATCCTCAGTGGCAGGTTTCACACGCAGCTCGTGGGCCAAACCCACAAATAACAGCCAGGCGTCTTGTTTGCCATCATTCTCTGGTCTGTTTCAGATTACCGACTGGCTCTTTGAAGTTGGCTGATGAACAGGCAGGGTTTTCCCCTGCTTCCCTGCTAGAAAAAGACTGGGTCATCAACAGCTCTGCCACCCACTACATATCTTAAATGACCTCTGAGTAAGATGTGCGCTTAGTTAGGCATCTGATCAGAGAATCGTGGGGAAGCTGTAACAAAAGGTCCAGTGTGAGGCATTTCCTGATTTCACAGCAAAGCCCTCACTGTAATAGAAACCTCAGTGTGTTGCCTTTGGAAAACTGCTGTTACCCCTTACCACTGTTTGATCAAAGGCCACAACTTGAAAGTTGTAACACACTATAAGTAATGGGACAGTTGTTGGAGACTGAGCTTCAGGCACAGTGGATGCAACTCTTAAATTTTCTAAGGAAAATAAACTTGTGCATATCCGTCATAGTTAGAAAACGCTTCAGTTGAAATCAATAAAGAAAAGACACATCATTGTTGAAAAAACATTTAAGTTCTGAGGCTAACTTTAGACCCTAAACATGACCTATGTCAAAAGCCAGCTACACATGGCTTTTGCATGAAACAACAAGCACAGATTAACCCTTTTCATTAGGGTTCAGTCCTAAACAATTACGCATTGGCTAAAAACGCTAGAAAAGTCATGTCAGGTGGTTATTATATGTCTAGTTAGCTGAAAGTTAATAATAGCTATGTGTTAGCAAGCTACAGTAATTATGCCTGCTGCACATTGACCCTAGCAAACATTTCATCACTGAATAAGGGTCATCTGACTGTCTAAATTAATGACTAAATTGATTTATTATCATGAAGTCTTTGAATCACTTAATACCAGGCTATACCAAAATGTAACTGTTCTGCTGCTACTGTTCACACCAAGCCAGTGTCTGTACACAGTATCAAAGATTGTTAGACAATGAAAATTAGTGCTTTTGTAATATTAATATACTGAAAAAATATTTCTGATGTGATCAAAAAGACTGTTGTACCCAGTGCCATGCGGTGACTTTTACAGAAAGGCAAACAGATGATTATGACACTGCAGTTGAATAATGCATCATATTTTATAAAATCATGTTTTTGAAGTGGGTGTCCTGTGAGGACCACATATCTCTAAAAAAAAAGAACAGCTTTTAATAAGCTCAGAAACACAGTCCTACACCTTTATTTTAAAAATATATATTGAATTATTAAATATTATACATCCATCCATCCATCCATTTTCTTCCACTTATCCTATTCAGGGTCGCGGATGGGGGCTGGAGCCTATCCCAGCTTCCATAGGGCGAGAGGCGGGGTACACCCCGGATAGGTCGCCAATCTGTCGCAGGGCTAACGCAGAGAGACAGACAACCATTCATGCTCACATTCACACCTATAGCCAATTTAGAATTACCAATTAACCTAACCCCACTGACTGCATGTCTTTGGACTAAATATTATACATATTATATATAAATATTAAAAATATATTAATAAAAAACATATATCTCTTAGTTCAATTAAAAGGCTTGAGCACTTTGTGACATGGTTAACTGTCAATATCTACAGGGGAATTTAAAATATCAACGAAAAAGGAAGATGGTGTATTAGCAAAACAGCTGGTTAAACTGAGTACATTCATTCAACCAAGTGATTTCTCATACTTGCTAATTTGAAAGTGCTGGCTGAGCATGTGCCTGTTCAACTTGCCTGTTTTAATAAACTGGACATGGCAGGAGCTGACATCCCCTCTTCCATCATCAAGGCTTTCCTTGCTAACATACTAAAGGAGTTGTTAAAAGTTTCTTTCATCATGCTGTACGTGTTGGCCAGGGTGGTTAGTGAGAGAAAGCATCTGTTAAAATGATAAATCAAAGAGGGCTTATTTTCTTTCTAATGCTAGCTTTTTTTCCACACAATGCACAGATCATAACTGAGAGCAGTGAAAGCAGAGCCATTGTCAGCTTGTATACCATACTGGTCTCCCATTAGTCTCCCCTCAAAGACCTTGAGGGGAGACTAACAATCCACAAACAACCAGAAAAAGCTGCTGGCCTCTCGACTTGCCCAGCTCAATCCACTGTTAACAGGACACAGACATGTCCATGAAATTGAGATGCGCTACAGATTCTTGTGGAATCAAAGGCAAGCAGAGTCAACCCTGCTTCCAGAGACAATAGCCAACTGCAGACACAAGATAGCAGTAATTTAAAGGATGCTGCAAACAGGCAATGAGAGAAGCTTATGGGCTAGAACACTGGTTAGTTTTAATTGATGTCTATTTTTACTGGACAACTAGCGCTTGCCTTGCTTGCCCTGACAGAATGCCACGGGTTGTACCAATGTCAGGAGTTGCTTTCTCAGAGTGGGAATACTTTTAATCAAATTAGGGTTAGTTTTAACTGTAACCACAACCCTAAAGGAGCATATATGATTGTTGCTGTCGCTGTTGTGAATGGAAGCACACGCTAAAAATGACAATATAACTGCTGGCTCACACCGCGCTTTGCTCTTATCTCGGTTTGTCATCCACGTCTTCCTTTTTGTAACCTAGCATGCCGGTGCAGCTAGTTTGGAGTCATGAATGTACAAACAGGTCAGTCTTTACCCTCATTCCACTTACACAACACAGCAGGAGCTCAGAGATTCCCTGGTTACAGAGAGGGAGATGCTGCAACAGCTTGAAAAGATGAGACTGGCGAAAACTTTGAAAAAAACTCTGCAACCCCTTTGCTTCCTGTCTCAGCGTCTTCTATTCCTACACCAGCACTGGTAGCGAGGTTCTTTTTGAATGGCGACACCTATTGCTCAGAAGACTGCACCAAATCCAGCACACCTCAAGCATCAGTACAAATGGTTACAAGGCTGTGATGACATCACAGTTGGTACGTGTGAGGGGCTTAACCCTGGTTCTATAACCATTTCTTCCTGAAAACACCACAATTAATTAGTATTTCAAGGATGTAAAACTTTCAAGCCTCAAATGTGTTAACTTAAAGGGGTGTTAACATGTTATGTGTACATCAATTTTGCTGCAATAATGTATCTCAATGTCTTTTGCGATAAAAAGCAGCATTTATATGCACAGGTTAAACTGAGAAACATTCACTTTTAGGAACTTTGGTTTTAGTAGTGTTGTTTTTTTTTTTTTGTTGTTGTTGTTTGCATTAGGACTACATACAGTAAATTTTCACACTTAATGATCTTATCTCACTTCATACTGAGTGCCACCTCCTCATGTTGACATGCCGTCCAGCCCCTCCTGTGCTGTACATCACGGGTGGCACACATGTATCCTGAACCTGCCGCCCTCACTCACAGAAAGTTTTCCCTGCACTGTCATAGACCATTGAGCAATAAAAAGCCTGTAACCGAGCCCAGAGTCTAATCCAGCTGGGACAATCGCTGGCAGAAGGCTGCTTCTCCACAGAACTGAATCCCTGCACATTGTCCCCATGCACCGCCGTATGGAAGGAGAGAACACATCAGTGGACCAAATGAAACTACAAGGCACTGGAATGATGTGGGAAGACAGAAGGGTTTGCTTGTTACACAGATTTTATTGATGGTGCTGCTATGGTGTTCATTACAGTGTTTATGGTAGGTGGGGGTGGAGGGTGGGGTCAAACAGTATTGAGTACTCCTCTGTGCAAAGTTAAATGCAAACTGATTCCAAACTCTATCACCTTCTAAGTAGAAGAGTAAAGTATTTAGATTTACGATATCACTAAGAATGACAACATGTACAAAATGGACTTAATGTTTTATTCAATTTGACCTGAAATGAGTGACTGAGCCCATAAACAGATCAGGAAAGTGTGTACTTAGGTCAGGCCAGAGGGCTATTTCCCCATAGTCTTCTATAGGACCTAAAGTCTTTTTGCAACCACATGTATCGCCCCCCTGGTAGACATTAAAAAGGATGCAGGTTTAAGACACTTCCATGTTGGCCTCACTTTTCAGACCCAGAAGCTATGACTATTTTTATACTGTGGTTTAAATGTTCTGTTAGTGAGGGAAGCCAATCGGAAACAAAATTAGCTTAAAGGGAAGGTGGCCTTAAAGGGAGAGGAGCTAAAACAGTTTGTTTCAGACACCAAGGCCCAGTGTAAGACTAGTAAGGATTATTCTGAACTGTGAAGCTACACAGTAGAGACTAAGAGAAAAAAATATGAAACTAGAAACTTTAAAATACTGCAAAGGTATTTCAAAATCAACAACATACATGGCAAGGGCAAAAGTTTTGCCTTTTTTGTTCTTAGAAACTCTTGGGTTCTTTTGGCCGTGTGCTTTGGATCATTATTATTCTAGAATACTCCTTTTCTGAGAGTCATCTTGTCAGTTAGTGTTTTGGTTTATCAAAAGGCATTTATGATACCATCTAGAGAGGTCCTCTTCCAACACCTTTCCAGTCATGCAGCCCAATTGTCAACCTCCCACCTCCAGGCTTCACTGTCGGGGCTATGCATTCACTGGCATCTACAAAGATGTTATGCAGTCCTCCATGCTGCCTGACTTGTTGAAGAAACTTCCACTGATAACCCTTATGGCATGTCTGAGGTACTTGCCTTTCTGGTTTTCAAAGCAAGATTCAACAAGTAGCACACTGTCTGTGGCGCCATTGTAGGGTACCACTGTGGACTGTTTTCCTGATTTCTTCTGCAACTATGTTTATACTGATTTTTAGTTGATCATCAATCTTGCTTTTACCTTTTCGTCTTTGAGAAGTTGCACAAACGGATTGCTTTTCCTAGTAGAGAGTCTCAACAGTGTTCAAAACTGGGCCAGGTAGTTGAGCAGCCCAGAAAAACCTGCTTTGGGTGGAACTTGATATTGATTGGTTAAACTCGGACAAGACAACCACACAAAATCACCATTAAAAAAAAAAAAAAAAAAAATAGCGAAAAAAAAAAAAAAAAAAAAAAAAAAAAAAAAAAAGTCATTCCATTCTAAGTCACAATTCACAGGTTATTTTAATGTGTGAATTACAAAAAGCAAGTTATGACTTGTGTTGTCATTAGTTGCCTGTATTGCACAAACTAATGAGAATTAAAATCCACTGAAGTCAAGGAAGCTCGGAAACATTCATATCCCGGACAAATTAATCTCGTTTCACTAAAACCTGACCAATACAAACATGAATTTGTGGATGTGTTAACCTTGAAGTTTCATTTTACTAACCGAAGAAAAACAAGTGGCAGAAAAATATTTCAATTATTTTTATTTAAAAAAAAATAAACATTTTGACGTATCATTTTCTGTACTTTATAGGACAGCGTTTATTTATTTAAATATCTGAAGATAAAAATAAAATGATAATAAAATGAAACAGAAGCACGTTTTAGACAGTCATCGTCACGCATCAAGACCATATTCATTTCAAATCTAACAGCTTGGTCCAAAAAAAGAAAAAGAAAGAAAAAGAAACCCGTGTCACCCAACTCACAGCAGCAAAAAACTAACCAGTATACACTTCTGATATTACATGTTAACTCTTATGTCCTAATTTAAGAGCCAGTTCACCCAAGTTCCCCAGCTCTCTTTTGTGGTGTCCCAATATTCTCTGCAATTTTACTTCCCAGAGAATATGTCCCGTTTATTCTGAGAAACCTTGCTGCTACTATTGATTATATTGATATTTAGAATATATAAATTATAAAATATAATTTTCCCACCTCAGTTTTATTTTATTGCTATATAAGGAAAATCCTAAAATCATTTTTAACAAAACATTTGTTCAATCAGAGGGTATTTTTTTATTGCAAAAATTTCCAACTTTTTAAATCTAAGAAAAACAGAACAACTACTCTTTGTGGAACTGCATACTGTAAAGGGCCAGTCCACTAATTTTATATATCAAGCTAAGCTGATTATCAGAAGGAGTGAGCAGCTGTGTGCCGATTTCTGTGACTCTGAAGGGAACTTCCCACGGGAGGAGAAAAATACCGCTGGTGTGAAACATTTGACAGAAATTCTTTAACCTAGGGATGTGAAGTTTGTAAGACGCTGGAATTTACCTAGCAGGCGCAAAAATTAAGAGACCCCAGCATTAGACATCACTTGAGAAATCAGGTGAACTGACCCTTTAACATAAAGAACCCCCAATGAGCTCACTTTCAGCCCATCCCTGACTACTTACCATGTTTGCTCATTTTCATATGAGACAGGACAAGAGAAACAAATTCAAACTTTACATTTTAATGTCATTTAAGGCATACTCTTCTCTATCATCACACTAATGAGCCACAACACTGAAACTGGTCATCTTGAAATGTTCTGCTGGGAAACCTTGAGTCCAGCTATTCATGTGGTGTGGCTGAATGGTGTGAAATTCAGAAACTTTTGCATCATATGTAATACAAAGCCTAACATCCAAATGTAGAGGATGGACCCACACTTTAATAACATCAGGTACTTACTGAGTTTTAACTGACCTGTCATGCCAGCTGAGTGGGTTTTAAGGCTGAAAAGCTGATATGGATGGGCTACAGACAAAAACAAATACAAAGCAGTAAGTGATATGGGCAGAGAAAATACTGTGCCACATCAAATACCTACAAGTACTTCTTTCACTACCATTTTTTTTTTCATTACCATATGTGCAGTACAGCCGCAGATTTGTACACCTGTTGTCTCGCCTTTAACCGATTGCTTTATATACAGCAATCTCCAACACAGGATTACTGCAGATGACTGATGATTATGTAACGTTTAGAATATAAATGCATGAACAAAACCACCCAGCAATACAAACTAGCACCGTGGTAAAGACCAATCAAGCGAAGCACGTTTTAAAATCATGACAGGTGTTGATTTACTGTCATTTTTGTGCAGTAGCTACAAGCTGTTTAGAAATATAATGTTAGCCATCTGACAGCAGTGATCACAAGGAGACCCTCATGATCACTTCTTGCTTCAGGAGTGTTTGAAATGTTATTACATTTTATTTTTCTGTAGACATGATGTTACTAGTTATTCTGAGAACTGCAGGCAGGAGGAAACCGCTGAAATAAACACTAGACTGCAGATACAATGGTTAACACTATGGTCAAGTCTAAAATAAACATAAAAGAAAAACAGTGAAGTCCAAATCTTAAAAACAAATATGACAACTCAGCTTCACAAAATTGGTGTTTAACTCAGAGCTGCTGCTGTTGGGCTTGTTTTGCTTCCCCTCTAATGCATTATACAGAGATGATGATGACACGCAGACACCATGTCATCATCATAATTAAGACAATAAGAGATTGACTCACCAAAAAAGAGATTATGGAAAACTTAGTGTTTAAATATGAATAAGTGAATGTGACCGAAATCCTGTCAACATGTGCACAACAAACATCAGTAGAAACCGGCATGGCTCACCTCCTCTTATGTCAGGACAAACCAGCATTAGACTTCAAGATGGATTTTATTACAACACGTTAATAAAACATTACAAATGATGCAAACAAGTAGACGTATGACCAGGAAATAATTAAACCAAACTTGAAACTTGATTGGAATCAGTTTCACCACTGAGACCCTCACCAACCAATGTTGGGGACGAATGTCCAACAGCAACATTTTCTTGTTGGATTTCTCAGAAAATGTGTTACATATACATGTTGTAGTATTACTTGTGGTCACTTTAATGGAAGATTTCATCCTGTTTGCTCACTGCAGAAGCAGCCAAAATTTGTTTATAATAAAGTTCTTATAGAAATGCCAAAATACAAACACTCTTACAAACTGGCAGTGGACACAAGATTAAAATGATATAACATCCACTGAAAAAAGTTCTGCGTACTAACTGGAGTCCACTGTGTGTGGATGAGCTGAGGTGACACGTTGCTCTAGTTCACGATGCTGGTGTGAGCTGCTCTCGGGGTTTCATAGTGGTTTTCTGATGACGATCTCTTCGCTGGGGAGTTTCTGTACTCAGAGAACTCTATTTCCTCCAGATGGAGAGGGGCCACTTTTCGACTGGGAGACTTCATCTCCTCGTAGATAGGGGCTTGAGGGTGTGACTTCACACGATGGCGTGCTTTGCCCTTACAAGTCATTGAGAAAGGGGAAAAAAAAAAATCAGTGAAGGGTACAAACAGAGTTAACACACACTCTCGATTTCCTGTGTTAAAATCAAAGTTTGTCATTTTCTCTCAAGGCGACATCCTCAATAACAACTCCTCAGGAAGTCTTAACCTCTCTCTAACATGTCTTATAGTTACTTGGGAAAAAAGTACTGTATTTCAGTACTAGTATAAATATATTAAACAAACAAGAAGAGGAGGGTTTCAAGGTGTCCCTCACTGAACTTTAACACAATGATGCTGACAATAACAGCACAAAGTTATGAAACCAGTGCGGTTTTTGTGGTGAGCTGCAGATCAGGCATGATGTTAACAAGCAAGTGCCGTTCGTGCTAATACTTCAGTTATATTCCCCCTCTTGCCCCTGTGTATGTATATTCTTGTGTATATTCAAAGCAGCACATTTTAATCAAAAAGCCACTCACTTTATAAATCACCACAAATCCGACGAGGAGCAGGAGGAGAACGCCCACAGCTGACGACAAAGCATACAGCAGATAGGAGTAACTGGAGCAGCCACACCACTGACCACCTGTGGAGAAGCAGAAAGAGGAAGAAATGTTTAAAATGGTGAACTCTGTACACACAGTGCCACAGACCATTCGTCTTCTCACACACACACGTTATTTAAAAATGATTGAAAATAAAAGTACAATGGCAATAACTCAAGTATCAGAAACCACTTCCTCCCAACTTTCAGGCTGCAGTGTGAGTAATAAGATTTCGACAGGATATCAGATACTGAGGCAAGTTCTGTATGACTTGAAGATAAACACCAAAA